>CM062239.1:21094922-21304872 GCA_031216185.1 Syzygium aqueum | reverse complement strand
AGATCAGAGAAGAAAATTAGCTTCTGACCCCTTCAAATCCAATGTCCACCATCAGCTAATTCTGAACTGCTCCACTTCATTTTGGTACGTTTCTTTAATCACGACTGTATCAAAGAATGCATAAAGACATTTACATTTTCTCTTCATACCGAGAAGAGAATTAATAGCACTGTCCCAACCAACTGCCACTGATGATATGATTGACTACTTAAATGAGCAAAGCTAGTATCGCGTGCGGCCGGGATGGGGGCGATTCTGGGCTTTGGTTCGTCGCACACGCCAAGAGTCATGTTCGCCTGCGCGCACACAGCGATTAAATAATCAGAGAGCTAATTACAAGTCATTTATATGCAGTGCTAAGTATCTGATCGATTTCGGAAAACCCTGTCGGGGATAAGCGGAAAAATAAATCCTGGAAGGCATGGACCGACCTTGCAAGAGGTTATACTATTACATCCGCAGATAAGATGACCATTTGCCATATCTACTGCCGCCGGGGCTCCCCCGCCATTGCTCCTCTGAAAATTCTCACATGCACGATAATTAGAAGTCAAGGGCTTCATCTGTTCTTAAAGGTCTTATCTTGGAGAATAAGAACTCGGCCAAACCTTGTAAAAGTCGACTGCTATGAAGTTAGGCCATCTTTTGCCGGCTGCTTCATAACAAGTGTTAACCATGCTGATCAAGGGGGCTGAATTGTCCTTGCAAGCTTGGGTTAAGTCTGGCATATCTCGAAAATAGTTCACAAGAACCAGAGACCCGCTTGTTGTGTTCATTGCGGGCGATTCCGCACGGTTTGGGCAAACACCGGCTTTCATCCCTCCATCACCATCTGTAGAATTGATTGGCATAATAGTCAACCATTGACCCATAATACGAAAGCTCCAAGTTCAATGAGATTTCTGAACAGAAAGGTTGATGAGACATACACTGGTTTTCCACCATGTATCGCCACTGGTATGCAATTCCTTCGGAAGCCTCTTTCGATGATTTTGAAGTGAAAACTAGCAGGCGCTGATTCTTTCGAACCATGTCGTCCACTGTCGGCCAATCGCCACCATTTTTAGGCATACGAGATACTGGAAACCAATATTTCCTCAAGCCAGCAGCATCAAACACCTTGGTCAGTCCACTAGGCGATGAAACATAGTCTTCGATTATAATAGTCACAATCTCGAATGGGTTTGCTTCCATAAATGTTTGAACTTCTTTCAGAACATTAATAGCGGGTCGCTGGCAAATAAAATTCCTTAATTAGTGTTGTTCTTCTAGAGTGAGTAAGAACTCAACAATTCAAAGCAGTGTTAGAAGAACATTATGAATATACGATCTATTAGTGCGTATAGATATTGTTTAAAAACTCAACATACAGAGCGCAACAGAATTGTCCATTCAACTTACAAAAGCTGTATAGTTGTAGCAACGTCCCCCAAAGGAGTGACATAACCAGATATCATTTTCGAAGTCATACATATCCAGCATCAGTCCCCTAACGCCATTCTGCAAAGTTAAAATGAAAAAGCAGATATTTTAGTGCATGAACAATCGGAAGTTTTAGCAATTCACACCAGTATGAGCCTAATAGGTAACATATTCCAGATAAAGAATGAAATATCATCATCAAATGATCAGCTCATAAATGCAGATCATGTCCATACAAATTGTAAGGACTTAAGAAATATAGCAGCGAAGTAATGACAAAGAGGAGTTCATGTCCAGGCAATTACTGCCGCCACTACAGTAAGAAAATAACTTGCGACTTAGAAGGCCTGTAATGCTACTGGTCATTACTTTGGACCAACTTGAACTTCCAAGTTATGATCATGTTTGGAAGGATCCTTCAAATAGTGAAAGGGTAACCACAGTTCATCAGGACTAAAGGCTGTCAATTTGGTCAACAATTTTATCGATCAACAACCAGGTAATTATAATTATCCTTCTTCTACATATGGAAATGAGGGAAGAAACTGTAAAGAGTCAAATATATTATTTTCGAAGCTGGTTGCTGTTTGCCCAATCCACCGCATATCTTAATTGCATGAGAGGAACTCGACAAGCCAGCGGATAAGGAAAGAACAGCGATTTCGTCTTTCATTTTGTTTTTCGGGTTTGGAAGCTTCATCAAACGCAAAAACATGGAATTCAATAAGGACTAGCATGCAAGCATATGATAATCAATTATAATTATATCATACAGGACCGAAAGTTAAGTTGACACCCGGGTCAATCCTCTAATAATCACATCCTCGTAACGACATCATTAAAATATTAGCACTTGATGGAAAACCAAGTTGTCCTGGATTATTATAAAAGTTAGAAAGATGATCTCCACATGCACCGTGTCCCACACCCACCCGCCACCAGTACCAGAACAAACGTATTATAACACAGAAAAGCACTTCCCAAGAAAGAGACCAAGATTCCATTTCCAGTCTGTCATGCCAAGATTGCAGCTTTACTATTTGTTTTTTGCATATGATAATTCACCGAAATCAAAGCTTTACGTTTGAGCATCAAACTCCCTCAATTAAACTCGCACATACATAACAACACTATGATTTAAAATGCTCAATTGGGTCGCTAAAACATTTAATGGGTTTTAATTTCTGCCATTTTCCTAGAAAAAAAGAACATTTTTTCCTGATGTAAAAAGAGAGATCGAAATCACCCACATTGAGCTGATCAGTGACGGAGTCTTGCTGGTTCCTGGGAGATAGTATGACTGATCCAGTAGCCGATTTCACTTGCATCCTTGCATATGCATTGTGAGTCGTCAGCCATGAGTACCTGTCAAATGGCAAATTATTGACCTGCGCAAAAAAATCAATGCCAACAAAAAAGCAGAGGCTGTGAAGTCGAGCAAGTTTGTCAAACAGAGCAGTCCGGAAATAGAAACAAAGAGAAGAAGAAGAAGAACCTGTGAAGTGGGATTGGAGGGCCGAATCCGAGTGCATCGAGGGCGTGTATTTCCATCGGCGACGCAAGTCTCGCAGTGCAAGCCGGAGTCGCAGAATTTGTTGGCGACGCAGGTTTGTCCCTCCTGTTGAAGAACAATTAGCAGAGCCATTGGAGCAGGCACACGTTCATGTTGATTTCACCATGATTGAAAAGCGATAGCTTATAACCAAGTGTTTTCCTTTTTCAAGTGGGTATGCGAGGAGAATGTGGAAAGAGAGAGAGAGAGAGAAGAGAGGAAGGACCTTGAGAGCAGCTGAAACGGTGAAGAGAGAAGCTGCGATCAAAAGGGTCGCGATGGAAACGATCCTCTGCGCGAATGAATGCGACGGGTGTCACTCGTGACTCCAAAAAGAGCATAAACAAGAACACAGGAACATGCATTCAGAGAGAGAGAGAGAGAGAGAGAGTTTTTACATGCCTCCATGGATACTAATGATTAAGGTTGTGATGGTGGCATACGGAGAAGACAGAGGAGGCGGCTCACTCTCTGCGCGTGGCGTGAAGCTTTTGTGCCTTTGTTGTTGGGTAGCAAAGAGGAGGCATTGTGAAGAAGACGACGCAGCAGCTGCGGAGTTGTTTTCTGGGACCGATCTTTCGGCTTCAAGTTTTGGTTCCCACGCGGTGCACGTGACTTTCGTTGTGGAAGCAATACTTGCGTGGTCCAAAGGTCGACGCTGATGGTATCCGTGCCGGTCAGCAATCATGTAGATTTGAAGTGAGACGTAAGATCCGCGAATTAACGAACAACAATGGCGTGGGAAATCCGAAGTTTTACTCGCTCCGACTTTGGTCAATCCAGCATCTACTTTCATATGACTTGCGAACTCATGTCCATACAAGCATTTTCACTCTCGTTGATGCTCTGTTGATGTTCTGTTGCGCCAAAATATCTGCACATGCTAGAGAAAATCTGGCCTATGTGCTCCCTCTTAAAAACTGTCTCTCGATCTGGAATGCGGTTGTGTCGATGAACACTTTATCGCAATTTCCATACGAGATGTCCCGACTTACGAGGATCAAAAAGTTGTCGATGAACGATCGAGCTCTTTGTGAATCCAACGGCCATGGGCATTTGTCGAAACCGTAAAAAGCACATAGAACAGAAGGGCAAGGGACGCGACGGCGTCAGAGGAATCTTCGGTCCTTTTTCAAACATCGATGATCAGGTAACAAGACGTCATGCACTGTGCTGTTTTTAACAATCGAGAAATGTCATCCATTCAATTCACGCCCCTCATTTCACTAGAGGAAAGGGTGATGTATAAAAGAAAGCATGGCATACAATACTAGTGCTTCCTCAACAATCGCCTTTTCTTCTTTCTCATAAATTTTTTTTTTGACAGTATTATGTCTAATCTCCTTTGTGTAGGACCATGGCAGCCACACTTGCGCAAATATTAGCAATGCAGTCTAATCCTGCCCTCAGATCAAATTACTATAAAAGGTTAAAACTTGCCAAATACTAAAATCCAGTTGTGCAGATGAAATGAAACCGTAGTTGATATATTGTTGGAATTGCTGAGCACTAAAAGAAAGCGTCCAGTTTCATCGTTGTCACCATATGCCCAACTCTCACTCTCTCTCACTCTCTCTCTCTCTCTGACAGTAGACAATTGTCACTTGTGGCTTTTCTGGAACAATGAGAAACCCACATTCGTTAAGCTGTCATCCAATAAAATGAAAATCGACGGTTAAATCAAGTTCTTTCCAAGACTTCCTTAGAAACCAACATAACGACCGAACAAATGACTATTCATGATTTCCTAATTGAATTAATCACATATCAATTCAGAATTAGAGAAATGTTACGGTAAAACTTCATTTGAAAAGATGCTGTAGAAAGTAACGTGCGACTTGAAGGATATGATCGATTGTTAAATATTACACTTACCCTTTTTATTATAGAGGAATGAATCCTCATTTTTTTCTCGGGCTGTAGTGTAAATAGTATGTGATGTAGCACTAGTAGAAAGTATTGATCCATTACTCAGGGCAAGGATCTAGGGTTAGTGCCAATTAATAAATTGGAACAACTTTGGAAGTGTAGTCTATTTTTTATTTCTAAATCAAAAGGATCCAATTCTGGCAAGTTTCAAATCCACAAAAGGAAAATTTGTTGGAATTAGGGAAACTTTTTAGTCTAAAAGTATATTGTGCGGGAATCAACTGAAGTAATGTCTAAACCCAGTGATTAAATCAGAAAAAGGGACATGTTGCTGTCATTATGAAACGATTAAAAATCACTGAAGTAATGCCTAAACCCAATGATTCAAGGCAAAAATAAAGTATTTTGGAACAAGCAAATATCTCTTTTTTTTCATTATCTCGACAACTAGATCAAGAATAAGCAAAAAAGAACGGCCAATATGGCTACTCTTTACATTCCTTAAGCGCTATGCGATCTCACCTGCACAAACGGGGCAATCATTCCATTAAAGAGAAGAGGATATCTTGCACGCCAAAGCCCTTGAGATCGCTCTGAAGATGATGTGGTTTCCCAGAGAGCAGAGTGCATTGCAAGCATCACAGACAAACACGCAACCTAATCCTGCCCGCATCCTGAAAAATGTCACCTAAAACCAGAATCGCATTTCCAAAGGCACCACGCATCCACACAAGTCCTACCATGTATGCCGTCTTCCATCCTTGAAGCAAAACCCAACCCACCCAACTCACACACCATAGGAATATCATATTGCACGGATAATCTCAATGAAAAACGCAACCTTCATTAGCAAATTATTAGTCACAGAGACAGCACGGTAGAGCTTTCGCATGGCGGTTCTAAAATGCAAACTTCGATCCATGCGGGGGACGCACGTTGAAAAGAAAAAACAGGTGTGGTCCAAGCTCTTGTCGTCCTTTATGCAGCTTTCGGATGACCCAAGGACCAAAAAACAGGAAGAAAGAAAATAAAAGGAGGACATTTCAGGATCGTAAGCATGCTTCAGTTAAACTTAAGACTAATGTAGTTTACAAGAGTTTTGACGGGTATCTTGTTCTTCTAGCAACCAGCGGCAGCTACGAATTTCCTCTTGCTTAGAGTATCTTCATGCAAGGTCACCACATCCCCCAACTTCTTGAAGAGCTCCTCCAGCCCATCCACACCAAACTTTTGGTAATCGAGTGGTCTCTTATAACGCTGTTCGTATATTGCCTCAAAACAACCCAAGAAAATGCGACATGAATAGCTGACAAGAATCTCTTGGAGCTCATGCTTGAACTGCTCGAGATTTCGAGCATCGAGGTCACATGGAGAACCGCTTCTGACGCCAGTCTTCCCTTGGACGCTCCTGTCTTCACATTCCAGCTGCTCTTCATCTGATAACACATCTGAAGAGCCAACACCTGCAACGGCATCGGTCTCTTCCTGAGGGCCTTTTCCTTTCTTTTCTTTCTTTGGCAAGACCAAAGCAGGTGCACTGTGTCCCACCTCCCAGTTGCGGAGATAGACAAACTTCTTTTGGCCTTTTCCCTCCACGGACATTGCGTCATTCATCTTCTTGAAAAGATTCACAAGCTTAAATACACCATATTCTGAGACATAGAGAGGCCTACCAAAAGCCTTTTGATACTCCGCAGGCACACGGGTCAGAGGCAAATATCCTCCGGAAAGTTCTAGCAACTTTACAAGCTGCCCTTTTAGTCCGTTCAGATCCCCAGGCTGTACCCACAATGTCGAATCATTTTGATCAGCTAAAGAAATCGGTCCTCCAGCCGAAACTTCATTCAAACCAGTTGGAAGACTATGAGATCTTGATGATGAGGCAAAACAAGGCATTGCAATAGTTGTGCTGTTGTACTCGGATAAGGACTGCGATATTAATGAATAGTCTCTTGAGTTGCAGTAGCTCTGTGAAATCCCCCTGTACACAATCGCTTCCTCCTCATTAGTACAGTCCTGGTTTTCGGTGACGTGACACCCCATGAAGTAGCCTGCGATGTCACAATGTCCTCCACGTGGGACTGTTATAGCCTTAGCCGGGGGAACAAACCCTTCTCCACGTGCTACACTAGGCCAGTCCCACACAAACTTACCAGCATTGCTGAGAGCAGAGGAAACACCTACATTAGAAGGAATAACAAGGATTATGGTGTATCCACGTTGCCCGAGTACGTGGAGAGCAGGGGCAAAATCGACATCTCCAGAGATGAGCATTATAGATGATGGTGGAGGATTGTCTAGCGCAAACAGGAACATGTCAACCAAGATAGCCTTATCAGCAGCATCTTTCCTCCCATTTGGAACATCGACGAGTTTTACGCCGGTTCTTTGGCATCCTTCTCTTAGACGCCTTGGGAAAGCATTGAAATCTCCATAGGCAGAGAACGTTATGACAGCTCCATTAATTATGGGATGCACACGCAAAGCCATTCTGATATTACCGGCTACATCTTGGGGACGGACATCACTAGGAACAGGGCAATTCTCGATGTCCCAAAGGATAGCTACTGGACCGTCAGAGCTACTCCGGTTTTGGCGACCCAGAGGAGGATGTAGTGCCGAGTTAGCATCTGCCATATCTGTTCCCCTTTGCTCCAACGAACCGAGCGAGACCAGCGAGTTCAATGAATTTGGATTAGCCATCAATGCCCCCATCTAAGATCAAATAATCCTGCTATTTTCGGAAAAGATATTAATTTTCTAAAGCAAGAAAAGAAATGTTATTGATACCAATTCAAACGTACCTAGAATAGACAATTATAATACTGTTAATGTGATGGAATATAACAAAGAAATTGTTTTTGCTGAAAATTTAAAGCATGAAACTTGATCGTTAGGCAGTTTCACTACGCTTTTGAGTTTCCCATCTTATAACTTAATGATCTTCTGATCCGAATCTTAATATAAAAGAGAGAGCTTGGCATAGAATGGAAAAGTGTTGTCACAGACAACTCAATAGCGATTTCTCCTTTATATTGATGACAAATTCCCCACTGGAAGACTTAAGATAACATGTCTTGAGTCTTCTGCTTCAAACAATATAAATTTCAGACAGAATAATACAGTATAAATACATACATACAGTTAACTAAGTGAAAGAAGCAGGAGAAGAAAATACATGCTAATCGGGGGCAAGGAACTGCGGCTAGTCCTAAGACGAAAAGTTCCATCATCAATATACCCGTACCAATAGCAAAAGATGAAGCAAATCATTCCAGTGGGAAACATATCAGAGCTCATACTCTCACAAAATGCTTACTGTGAGGAGAACCTGATAGCCAAAGCTCATTTGCCCATACGCAATTTCCATACTGAAGCTTCATCCAATACTTATTATTGGTCCAATAAAGTGGCAGGAAGAGATTAAAGTGAGTTATTTGGATTTGCTATTAATACAGATACGACTTGATAACACACTAGCATGGACAATCGGATATAGATTCTCTCTGTGGATTGCACCATAAATAAGACAACAACTGGAGGAAAAACCACTACATTTATGAACATAACCGTCGGGAAAAAAGATTTGAGTACATGGTTTTAGGAATCTTGTCTCATCACAAATATCTTGTCAGGACTAAAAAGGGACAGAGATCTTCTGTCCAAATACGAAAAGACACTGGCATTTCACTTTAAAGCACCGAAATGTCAAGAAACCACCATCGACATATTATCAGAGATTGTCATTGTAGGATCTTTCAAAGGACAAAATACAAGAATTAAAGGACACGGACTACAATTAATTTCGACCAGACACTGTAGGGGGGGAGTAATGAGCCATCCATTCTCCAAAGCAGCCCACCAAACCACAGATATCCAGGACTTCCTCAGTTTATAGAGGCAACATGTTATGTAACTACTTGGTAGTAACATTCAGATTTAAATGTTCCACGTCAATTAGGGAAATCTGATCAAAACCATTCAGTGGCAAGTCCCAGTCAGCGATTAAGAGGAACAACAGAGATAGGGAACCTTTTACACAGGACTAAAATTATATCTGAAAACCTATCTGCTCTCATAGTATGCGTCTTATCATTTTTAGAGCACCAGGCAAAAAATGGTACGATCTGAACTACAAAAATTGCAGCAGCATCCAATAATTAGCATAGGCTTAGCTGCTTTCCCCACTTGAGAAGGCAGATAGAGCATTACATTTCTCCCGACAATAAGCATTATAAAGACGGTCCATCCCCATAATCCTTAGTTAAAGATCGAAAGCAAATGTTGGGCATCCCTTACGTCAAGCCGCATCCTATATGGGAATAAGATAAGCTAAAGAAACCCAATTCGCTTCAACATGGGAAGAACCTTCTCAACAACCAACCAAGTATGCCGGAAAGATAAAGCAACGGGCAACATCTCACACTCCCACAACAAGCACGAACGGATCGTTCGCATGGAACCAACCACAGCTGGCAAGAGAAGCAAATTACCTCATGGCGACAACCCCCCGATTACTTGTGCAGCTCCCAAGCGGGGAAAAACAACCGTGAAATCCGATTCACACGAAAGACAATTTAAACTCGAGATCAACTCCTAGAACTAAACCAACAAGACGAAATCATACATACCCAGAACGCCAAAAAGGAATCTTTCGAGGTCGAGACCGAATTCCCGGCAAGAAGAGTAGGAACGAGGGAGACCCGGGAACAAAGAAAGTTCCTCTGCTTCCTTCTTCGCTCACGAGGTTCAGGGATTGCGCCCCCCGTTTCTTTTTCTTCCTTGTTCTGTCTTCTGGGGAAGCTGAGGCTTTTGACGTGGGGGAGGAGGACCAGAACACGGACTTTCCCACTGGTGCATCAGTGGGTAAACTTCAGCTTCTGGGAAAGGAGGGAACCGACCATGGAGGTGCGCGTGCGGGATGATTCATCCGGCCATCTTTCTGTGGTTTTTCTCTTGTGTGGGGCGTGGCGACTCAAACCGACTCCTCCGCGTGTCGTGTTTGATTGATCACCAAGGCGAGCCGCTTGATTTTGGAGGAGGGATCGCAAATGTGTGCGCGTCCCACTTGGCTCTTGACCTGAGCCGATCCGCTTTGAGAAATACGTCTTCTTAATAGATTTTCAACTACGGCCATCAAAAGAAAAAGGGGAAAATCGGCGCAAATGATTCATGATCTTCGACTTAACGTGTAATATGGCGCATGAAATTTTAATTTATTTAATATGATCCGTGAATTTTAGCTCGATGTGCCATTGATCAATGTGATTCTTGGATTTTTAATTTATTTAACGTGATTTTCGAATTGTATGAAAATGTTTGACGTTGTACTTCCGTTAATTTCAAACCAAGGACAATATTGAATATTTTTATATAATTCATGGACTAAATTAAACATGCATGAAAAATTCACGGACCACATTGAACAAATTAAAAACTCATGGGTTACAATTGCATATTGGATTAAAGTTTGTGAATCGTATTGAACAAATTAAAAGTTTAGGGATCATCATTGCATATTGAGTTAAAGTTTAGGAATCATTTGTGTTATTGTCTCCAAAAAAAAGAGGAAAAAGATCAGGCCTAAGTTGTCCTAATTTTGGGGCAAAAAGAAAAGGAAAAATTTCCCGATGGGTTCTAGATGGCAACACCATCCCTAACGGCTATTTCTCGCGACAGGTTTTGTCAGCCATCATCTATAATTAGGTGATGTCCGTCCCTAGCTTACAAGCGGCATCGGGAGATCGGCAATCCCCCGTGGCTAATCAATTTTAGAAGGACGACCACCTTTCGAGCTTCAGAGAAGGATTTAGTCGTTGCACGCTGTTCTCTTTTTCGGTAGGAACGACTATATTAACCTAACAAAGGTCATTGAGCACATTAACGATCTAAAATTCACATTGGTGAAGTTACATAAATATCTTAAACGTATTGTCTTAACCAAAGTTTTCAGAAATCATACACCCAATTAGTGAAATGGTTTTCGGCTTCCTGAAAGTAGGAGATGTCTTGTGTATTTCAATGTCATAATTTTCCGAAATAAACTAAATCCCACTTGTGAAATCATACCCCCAATTAGTGAATCCTTTCAGGTGTTCTTTTCTCTTCCCCTGGTCAGGCCTCTCCCATTTGTGGTGGGACTGTTCAAAATCCAACATCCTCTTGCAACTTATGATTCATCTGTTCATGCAGTTGGTTCCTTTTGGCCCTTCGTCCAAGCAACCTGCCCTATGGTCACGTTTTATGTCTACTCCACAATGCTCTTGTGACCCCACATTCGTGCTGGATGGAACAAATACTTTCGGTCATCGTCCCTACCATTGGGCAAAAAGCGAACGGGGTGACTCTTCTATTCCTGGAGCTTGTAGTTTCAGCGTCACCGACGATGTCAGTCATATGACAAAGTGAATGATCAAATTGAGATACATGCAGCTTTTGCTCCTCGTTGCAGCAAAAACTTCTTACGACTCGCTTGGCTCAGGATGGGATAGATGGTGGAAGAAAGGACCGCGAAGCCCTCTCGTGACAATTGACAAACAGTATCGGAAACAAGTTCTTTTTTTTGAAAAAGATGGCGCATCTTGATTTGGCATTGCCATTGAAGACTACACTGCCAACAGTAAATGATCGACCGTTCAAATGCATTTATCAGAATGTGCCAGATTTAGCTAAACATGTTCAAATGCATTCATCAGAATGTGCCAGATTTAGCTGGACATGTCCTTTGAAGCTGAATTTACATAGGCTGAAAGCATTTTTATATGTAATCAGTACATTAGTGTAACAATGTCCACCAATATACATCTGTGTGTGCCTCACATATTAGATCCAGAGCACACTACTCATCTACCTAGGTGACAGAATATAGGGCCTTATTTGACATTACAACGATATCTGATCCTATATGATTAGGCTTGTATTCACAGTACATTGCATCAATAGTGTAGGCTTATCAATGCTCCCAATTGGATCTTTCGAGTTTGGCACAGACACGAGTGATGAGCGATAGTAAAGTAGCTACAGATCGAAACTATGGCTGTTGAAATGGAAGACCGGCCGAAGTGACCCCCTCCTTAAGTTCTGCGACCTGCATTCTCTGGCAACACTTGACTGAAGAGTCTCAGGACCACACACGATTACGCCAATGTCAACATTGCCCCAGCGCTCGGACTCAGATGTAAAAATTTCTGCGCAGAGTCACACAAAGAAATCAATGCATAAGATCCACATTGTTCCCACATAACACCAACAAGTACCCGGTTCTTCAGTTAGTGAGGTCACTCAGCTTAAAACAAGTAAAGACTATCATTTACTGAATGACATAGCAAAGAGTACCTTCAAAGTTTGGTCTAGTGCCATAATACATTCTCCTCGAAACAGCACGGTCTTTTGGGACTAAGTTTTCCTGCGTTATATAAACACTGGCACTGTGCTGCAACGCGTCATCCTTCCTGGCATCTGCAGATTCTTCCACATCTAGAATTCTTTTTTCCCAGAGATGCCATAGATAGATGACAGGGCCTCCAAATATGATCATACTGGAAAACATGCATCCTACAAACAAGAGGCCTTTGTACCACCATGAGACTATGTTCATAGGGTTTATGTAGAAGATGTCCAGCAGGGCCATCAATATGGCAAAGCCGACCACGGACAAGATGACATAAACCCCAGACCACACACGGTTTCCAGTGCCAACTAGAACAGACATGCAGCTACCCTTGGATGGAGGAGACGTGGAAGAGCTAATGCCCTTGTAAAATTTACCTTCTTCCTGCATTATAATAATATACTCAGTTCTGCATGATTTAAAATTGAACAGCAATAGCAGAGAAGTTAACTGATCTCAGTGATTTGAGGCAAGTTGTATTTCAAAGACACAAATGAAAGTTACCAGAGGAGGATCAGATTCCCGTGTGACATAAACACAGACTTGGAGATTTAGTTTCTCAGAAAAGTGAGGGCAGATCGACTCTGCATCGAGAGTGAAAAGTATAGGGAGCTCATCTGATTTTTTGATGGCCCAAATGACTAATATATTCTTGGATACGCATGGTTTTCCTTGCTTTGTAAGATGAAGTATATCACTCAAGATAGCCAAAAAGGGGGATATCCCAATGCCTCCAGCCACCAGGATGAGGTTTTCGTATCTACCAGAGAAAATAACTCAAGTAAGAACACGCCTTTGTCATGATGGTGAAAATTCAAATCTGCGAACTTTTACCAATGGAATCGAACTGAACGAACTAAAGACACTTCCCAACTTTGGACAAGTCATCAGAGTCGGAATGTATTCTTTTAAATTGAGAAGGGTCAAAATCCATGTAGTTTCACTCATCACTAATGGTATGCTTCATGCATTATTGTTCTCTCACCATCAAGTATGAAAAATGCACTAGCAAAATTATAACTCATACGTCAGATGGTAAGGAAATTCATGCCCGTAAGGCCCTTCAACAGAGGCTGTTATTTTGGAACAAGATTGGTTGGGTAGTTCTTTTTCTCCTTCGGCACTAGAAATGTCCAATACATTGCTCTTCAACTTTGCCGTCCATTCCCCTAAGACCTTTATGAGGACAGAGACATGATTCTTCCCAGCCAAAGGACTAGAAGAAACACTGAAAGGATGCCATTGAAGCCAAGATAATTCCCTAATCTGAACGAAAACGAAACTCAGGGCATTGTACCGTAGATCTGCGATGAGAAAGGTACAGTAATTTAGTTAATAGACATTCTTGAAAAGGCTACAACCAACAGAACGTATTAACAATGGACAAGATAAAAGAGCACAAGAACAATTATTACTTGCTGGCTTTGAAAAGACCAATTCTACAGTTCCACAAGGCAGACATGTTGTTGAAATAACATCCACAGTCCTTCGTGATTGGCAGAATCTCAGAAACCGGTCAATCACGAAGAGGAAAATTCCTCCAGCGGCTATACTGAAAATAAAATCTCCAACATGCAGAGCCATAAAGATGACAAAGACAATGTAGAGTTGATGCGTGTAGAAGAATAATTCAAATTGCTTCTTCCTCACTGGAGACAATGATGTCACCCACATCAGTAGACCAGCCAAAAGGCTGATAACCCCAGGTAGATTAGCAACACCATAATCTCTCCACTCCAGTATCTGTGCAAAACATTCTCAGTCAGGAATATGAACTTCAGCATAATCAAGTTTGGTATAAGTATATATGAAAAATTTCCAGGAAAAAGAGTTGCCATGGACCCGGATTACACAAGACATTTTATAGAAGCTAGAGATTGTGTGTGCTGACATTCCCATCTCTTGTTGTCATGACTTGTTGACACGATGTATAGCTTTTTCAACAGGATATCGAACGCAAAGCTGGAGGGCCCAATCATTAAAGGAAAGGTATAGAAGCTACAATACTTGGAAAATACCTTGAAGCTGCAAAAGTTAAGCAGCAGATTTAGCATGATTTTAAAATTGGGGAGCATTGATATCAGATTACAATCTTTATTTTTCATGTTATTTTGAGATATAATTTAACCTGCACAGTAATTGGTCCTGTCATTCTGGACCTGTTCCCTCCGATTATTGAATTGCAGAAACCATATCTTCTGTTTAAAATCGGTTGTTGTTCAATATGTCAAGCTACCATGCTTTGAAACATGTGACGGTAAGTTAACAAGAGGGCTTCTTTCAATATATTGGACTGAGAAAGACATGAAAGTAAAGCTAATTTAGGAAAACTGAAAAACAAGAAAAAGGGACAGTCAGGCATGCAGCAAAAGCACAGTATGAGGGCTCACTTCATGTAGCAGGCGACCTTGCAGACCCCATGCGATTAAGTAGAATAGCCCGTGGAGGGTGAAGACAAACATTGTGAGATGTCCAAGCCAGACATGATACCTAGTTGCTTGCTCAAAGGGGATGTCAATGATACTGAGAAGAACAGATCCTCTAGTAATCGGGAGGAAGAGAAATGCCAAGAAGTACAGCCCGATGGAACCAAAACGAAGTCCAGAAAGTTCCAGCATCACTATGCTGCAAAGAATGATGAAATCCTCAGTGGAAAGGCTTTTGTTAGGAGAATCAAAAAGCTGCATACAATAATTATAGTTAAGATTCTTGATGCATAAATTCAAATGATACACTGGCTGGCCTCGGTTCGTTCAAGCCTCAATTTAGGTCAATGGGAAAAGCCTGACTAATTAAGAGTGAAGAACGAGTAATACCCTCTCAAGTCAGGAGGTACTTGGAGCTCTGATAACAAGTTGAGATTCTGCAGGGTATAACCATAAACAGCCCAGAGGACAAACACGACAAAGAAGCAAATCCCGATAAACTCAGCTGCTGAGACTACTCCAAATGGTCCATCGACCAGGATGGGAAATGTCCGTAATCGAAACCTCGGGTATTTGCTGGTCTTCTTCCTGTGATCTCAAGTTCAGTGGCAGTGAGAAATCTAATTTGCACAACAAAAATGAACAGACTACTGACACAATGACTGGAGTTTCGATTCAACATACAATTGGAGCTCTTTTTCCCCGCCAATGATCAGATTTGCTATGGCAAGAAACACAACAGCTAGAATCGGGCCGCTATATAGCAAGAATATGCTTCCTGCAGGGTTTTAAGCACATCGGGTCTTAAGCGCCAAAATGAGGCGACAATGACTGCCAACTATGCGAAGTCAGGGTAAGGGAGAGCAAAAACTGAACCTGTAAGGCCATATACGCTTCCACTGGCTGCTCTAGTCAAATTTCTCGTTAACTTCTCCGCGGACTCCGAGGGGGAAGCAAATATAATCGCAACCCAGAAAATGAAGAAGAGCCACATTGCGATGTTGAGAACCCATTTGACGAATGCAGGGGGGACGAAACGAGGTGGCTTCTCGACATCGGTGAGGTCGAGCAGCAGAGGCTCGTGAGCAGAGTGCTTTTTAGCCATGCGAAGAGATAAGATGATGGAGGGTATTCTGAAGCAGCCTAGGCCAAAACCCCATATATATATAAACTCACAGAGAATTCGAGGACCCCTCCAAGTCCAAATTATGCGGAACCATACAATATTAAGGAATTTGGCACGGCGTACATCAGTTAGGAGAATTCAAACCACTCACATCACAATCTCAATATCGCCATTGAGAAGAAACCATATCCCGTCGCGACGCGCACGGAATGAGATGGTGGCGTCGTCTTCGCCGTGGCATCCTGTGGCTGAGGCAGTGGACACCGGGATTCTTGATACATGAAGAAGAGGAAGAGGACATGTCAGTCACCACTCAACCGTACTGGGTGCATTTCGTCTCTAGCAGAGAGGCTGACGAAAGATCCTCTCCCTTGGCCTCGCCTCTTTCCTGGTCTGCCAAAGGAGGACGAAGAAGCGAGCAAGAAAACCAAGTCCACAAGAAAACGGGAACACGACAGGGTACTTACCGGCAGTGGGTTGTCACGTCACAGAAGAATCATCCTACAGATAAGCGATCAGGTCCACTCAATTATCTGTGTACCCAAGAATTTGCGTTGTCACGTCATCCGTCGTCGCATGATCAGCCATCTGGGTGGGTTCCATTTAAGGAGGTGCCCGCTCGCTCGAGCGATGGAGAGCTTGGACACGTACGACCCACCGCCCACCTGCAAGTCTTCGAAGCCCGATGATGAGCTTCAACCGTACGGTTTCTTCGTACACTCGAAGGAAAACGCATGCAATCTTTGGCTTCACGGCTCGAGAAAGAAACGAATTTGATTGACCCAGTGAGCAGCAAAAGATGCTATTTTGATCTTTGGAACACGGGTCGAGAAAAATAAATTTGGTGGATAACTAAAAAGAAAGTTGGTAATCCAAAATTAATTGGTAACTTAAAAGTTGGTAATTTACGTAAAAAGTTGGTCGATTTAAGAAGTTGTTGAGGAATGCAAATAAAAGTTTGTAAACGACAAGGTTGGCAAATTAAAAAAAAATCAAATAATTATCGGTAAGTGACTTAAAAAGCTGCTATTTTAGGTTGGTAATCTCTAAAGGGAATTGGTAAATGTAAAAGATTGTTAGTCAATATAAATAAATATCGGTAACTCAATTGAAAAAGTTGATAAATTAAATATATATCACTATATATCTTAAATGAGTGTTGGTAACAAAAAGTTGATTAATAAATTAACCTGGCAAAAGTTAGTGAATCACTCTAAAGGTTGGTAATTCTATTTCTATATAAGAGTTAGTCAATTCCAAATAATTATGCAAATATTTGCTCAGTTGCAAACATAAAAGTTTTGCTAAACACTAACAATTCGCTTGGGAAAAAGTCGCCATGTATTTATTTTTTACCAACAGGTATTTGCTACTTACCAACATTATCGAATCTTAACAATACCAGAAAAAAAAAATCCTTATTTTTGGTACTAGACAGTAGAATTCTGCAAAAACAGAAAAATCTAAAATTGATTTTTATTGTGTTTACTTTTTAGTTATTCCAAATCTACCACTCATTCAATTCGACTTTAATTTAAGATACCCGAAACCTTTCAACACAAGAAAATATCGATATGTAGATTAGCATACAATATTTCCATAATTTTCTTAAAACTTAATTTGTACTTTTAAGTTTTGACCCAAAACTCAATAGATAACTTTTTCACTAAATATGATTAAGAACAGATAGGCCCTTTTATTGACTCAAGGTGCAGGACATTGCTCTTCCAAAAGTTATTTTCATTGTTGAAATTTAGAGAGAAAGTTAAACCAATTTTGAAATGGTGGATACTAGTTAAAAAAATATATTTGAGTTTGTTCCCAACCCATCCTAATAATATTCAGTTCATTAATATGTATCAGTGAAACAATGTCCACTTGCATACATATGGGTGTCTCACACTAATCATCTAACCAGGCATCGTAATATTGCGTCGTGTCACATTACAATGATATTCCGATCCTATATGATTGTTGATTAGGATACTATATCATGAGTACTCTAGGCTGATCAATGCTCGCGGATTGGATCAGTCACACGCTTGGCACGGACGAGATTGAACAACCATTGACAGGGTCGCTACAGATCGAAACTGTGGCTATTGTAATGGAAGACTGGGTGAAGCGCTCGCCTCCTCAAGTTCTGTAACCTGCACTGCTTGGCAACGCTCGACTGAAGAGTTGCAGGACCGGACACGATCACGCCAATATCAACATTGCCCCAGCGCTCAGACACGGACATGAAGATTTCTGTGCAAAGATGGGAATGGGATCAATGAGGATATCAATGAGGGCCGAGCTCTTTAACTACTAATGAGTTCTTTTAATTACTGCCAAGAGTGAGATCATTCCATCTGAAACAAGTATATCGTCTCCCGATTGACACGGCAAAATGTACCTTCAAAGTTTGGTCTAGCGCCGTAATGCGTAGTCCATGACAGAGTGCGATCTTTTGGGACTACATTGTCCTGCATTGTATTGGAATGTGCACTCTGCTGCGACTTGTCATCGTTCTCGCCATCCTCGGCTTCCTCTGCAGCTACGGCTCTTTTTTCCCAGCGATGCCATGAATAGATGACAGGGCCTCCAAATATAATTACGCTGCCAATCATGCATCCTACAAGCAGGAGGCCTTTGTACCACCATGAGACTATATTCAATGGGTTTATGTAGAAGATGTCCAGCAGGGCCATCGATACGGCAAATCCAACAATGGACGAGATGGCATAAGCTCCGGACCACGCCCGGTTTCCCGTACCAACTAGAACGGACATGCCGCTTCCCCTGGATAGAGGAGACATGGAAGTGCTAATGCCCTCATCAATGTTACCTTCTTCCTGCAGCATAACCACACTTAGCTCTTTATTTCACGGATCTGAGGCAAATTGTTTGTCAAGTCAAAGGCACAGGTCAGATATACCAGTGGAGGATCCGATTCCCTAGTGACGTAGACACGAACTTCGAGGTCCAGCTTATCGGAAAAGTTAGGACGAGTCGACTCCGTATCCAGAGTGGAAAGCAGATGAAGCTCATTGGATTTTCTTATGGCCCAGATCACCAAGACATTCTTTGGCAAGCATGGTTTCCCTTGATTTGTAAGATGGAGTATGTCACTCAAGACAGCCAAAAAGGGGGATATCCCACTGCCTCCAGCTACCAGAATGAGGTTTTCATACCTACCAGAGCAAACAATGCAAGAATGAATCCGCTAAAAAGAGGGGACAATCTTAAGATACTTCCTACTCTAGAAGCACTAATATTTTTATGGAGGTCGGAATGTGTTCTTTCAAATGAGAAGGGTCGAACTTTGCCCAGTTTTACTCATCACTGATGGTTTCATGCCTTATTGTTTTCTCGCCATTAATTACGAAAGATGTACCAGCAGATCATAAAACATACATCAGATGGTAAGGGATTTCATGCCCATAAGGCCCTTCGACAGAAGCTGTAATTTTGGAACGAGATTGGCGGCGGAGTCCGTTTTCTCCTTCTGTGCCGGACATATGCAATACCTTGCTCTTCAAGTTCAAGGTCCATTCCCCGAAGACCTTTATGAGGACAGAGATACGTTTCCTTCCCGCCAGAGGACTAGAAGAAACACTGAAAGGATGCCATTGAAGGCAGGACAATTCCCTAATCTGAAGGAAGATGAAACTCAGGGCAGTGTACCGCAGATCTGCATCACCAAGAAAATACCAACTCAAATAGTAGAACATTCTGCAAGAGGGTACAAGCAACTAATTAACGATCCACAGATGAACAAAATGAGAAATTATTAGTACTTGCTGGCTTTGAGAAGACCAATTCTACACTTCCGCCAGGGAGGCACGTTGCAGAAATTACATCCACAGTCCTTCGTGATTGGCAGAATCTGAGAAACCGGTCAATCACGAAGAGGAAAATCCCTCCAGCAGCTATACTAAAGATAAAATCTCCGACATGCAGAGCCAGAAAGATAACAAAGACAACATAGAGTTGGTGTGTATAGAAGAATAACTCAAAGTTCTTCTTCCTCACCGGAGGCAACGTAGTCACCCACATCAGTAGACCAGCCAAAAGGCTGATAACCCCGGGTAGAATGGCAATACCTTCATCCTTCCACTCCAGTATCTGAATAAGACATTCTGAGTCTAGGATTAAGAACTTCAGCATAATCAAGTCCAATTATGTCTGATTATAGAAATTTCTAATAGTAAGTTACCATGGACACCGATCATGACTAGCACTTATGATGCTCAGCTCCTTGAACAGGAAACGGAAAGAATGACAAAGATAGAACTAATTGGAGAGAGGAAAAGACAACCATTTAAGCAAAAGCAAATCGATGAGGCTCACTTCATCTAGCAGTCGACCTTCCAGCGCCCATGCAATTACGAAGCATAGCCCATGGAGAGTGAAGAAGAGCAATGTGAGATTTCCAAGCCAGACATGATACCGGGTTGCTTGCTCAAAGGGGATATCTATAATACTAAGAAGAACAGATCCCCTAGAAATTGGGAGGAAGAGAAACGCCAAGCAGTATATCCCAATCGAAGCAAAGCGAAGTCCGGTAAGTATAAGCATCAAAATCCTGCGAAGAGCAATGAAGTACCCAGTGGAACGGCCTTGTTTACTAAGAATCGAGAAGACGCATACTGCAAACTTGAGATTTCTGACACATAATTTCAAATGATAGGCTGGCATAAAAGGGTAACTACGAATTTAAGCTAGAACAAGGAATACCATTTCCCTTCCGACGTTAACGAGAGCTCCGACAACACGTTGAGATTCTGCATGGTATAAGCATATAAAGCCCAAATAGCAAACGCTACAAAGAGGCAAATCCCAATAAACTCAGCTGCTGAGACTACTCCAAATGGTCCATCAACCAGGATGGGAAATGTCCGCAATCGAATCCTTGGGTATTTGCTACTCGTCTTCCTGAGATCTCGTGTTCAATGGCAGTGTGTGAGGAAGTAAATTTGTTCATTGAACAAAGGCAGAGACAAAAAAGGGACAACGACTGGAGGTTCAACATACAATTGGAGCGCTTTCTTCCCATCAACCATAAGACTTGCTATGGCAAGAAACACGATGACGAGAATCGGACCGCTACACAGCAAGAATATGCTCCCTGATGGGTGGTTCAAGCACCAATAAGGTGACAATCATTGCCAGTAGGCCCAGTTCAGGATCAAGGAGAGACAAAAAAAAAACCGAACCTGTAATTCCGTATATGCTTCCGCTGGTCGCGCTGGTCCAACTCTCCAAGAGCTCAGTCCCGGCATCCGAGGGGAAAATAAAAAAAACCGCGACCCATAAACCGAGGACGAGCCACATGGCGATGCCGAGAACCCATTTGATGATCGCAGTGGCAAAGGCAGAACGAGACAGATTCTCATTCTCGGCATCAGTAAGGTTCGGCAGCAGGGGCTCATCAGCAGAGTGGTTATCGGCCATGGAAAGTGATGTGGCGATGGAGGGTACTCACAGCGAATTCTGAGGACGCAGCCAGATTATCAGGAACTGTACAACATCAAGGAATTTGGCCTTGCATTGCACATATCAGTTATGAGGACTAGTAGAATCCAAGCCACTCACGTCACAATCTTAGTATTCCCTTTGAGCCCCTCCGCCCCCGTACTGGAGATGTTGACAGTACACAGATAGGACTCTTGATAGATGAAGAGTCTGCTGTTTGCTTTTGCCAGTGGCGGGGAGATAAAAATCATTTCTTTGCCTCTTTTTTGTGTCCGATCAAACACTAAAAACCAAGTCCACATAAAAATTGGATCCGACCTTGTATTCGATCTCTGGTTGTCCAGGCAGAAGCGTCCCCTGGCAGTGAAGTCAAGGCGGTCCCCTTTTTTATGCACGGACGCGAGAATTATTGTTGTCATTGTTCATGATCGTCGTCTTCACTGAGTCAATTCATGGTCCCAAGCATTTACACTCATGCCTGCCAGCGATAACTGATCAACGACTGGACCGCCATGTATCACCTGCAGTGCACGAGGAGCTGTCCCTGTAATCTTGTTCTCCCCAGAAGCTTGTACAAAAACAAGAGTTTCCCATTGCTCTCCTCCTCGCGTTTTGTGTACTCACTGCTTTGATATTTGAAACCGTCACCAATGAGTCCTCCCCACATTCAGCTCTTCATCATCTTCATCCCAAGCTGAGAGACAGACCGGACCGATCGTTCTCAGCTACTCCTACTGAAACCTATGCACTGCACAGTGCCGACATCGTCCGAATCGGGATTCATTCTATCGCTACTAATGGTCATGGAGTGCATCGTCACAAATGAGTCCTCCCCCACATCAGCTCTTCATCATCTTCATCCCGAGCTGAGAGACAGACCGGACCGATCACTCTCTGCTACTCCTACTGAAACCTATGCACTGCACAGTGCCAACATCGTCCGAACTGGGATTCGTTCGATCGCTACTAATGGTCATCGAGTGCGTCGTCACAAAAGAATCCTCCCCACATCAGCTCTTCATCATCTTCATCCCAAGCTATCGACCAAAAAAACAGCATCACCTGTGCTACTCCTACTGAAACCCATGCACTGCACAGTGCCAACATCCTCCGAACTGGGATTCGTTCTATCGCTACTAATGGTCATCGAGTGCATCGTCACAAAAGAGTCCTCCCCACATCAGCTCTTCATCATCTTCATCCCGAGCTATCGACTTTGTTTACCGAACCCGCTGCTTGTTCCTATTGCTGATTCTCGTTAGCGAAATGAAAAACAAACCAGAAGTAGAAGAAGAAGATCCAAAAAGGGAAAAAGAACGAAGTGGGTCGAAGGTCACACACGCTCGGTGGGACTCGAACCCACAATCGTCTGATTAGAAGTCAGACGCCTTATCCATTAGGCCACGGGCGCTTCACGGTCCTAGCGTTCCATAATTATCAGAATTAATTTGACATCATTCGATTATCGAAATAAATTGTAGTTAAGATATCTCGTGCAAACGAACTCAAACTGCACGCCACACAAAAGTCTTATGAATCAGCGCTACTTAATTTAACGAGGTCCATAATTTCGAAAAATATGCTAGGAGTTCAAAGATATGATTATAGATGCCTAGGGCCCAAAACTCGACTAGACTCCTCCGTGACTTTGTCTTAAACACCTTATGAACGGGAAAAAATATCAAAAAAGTCATAAATCTTTTATATTTGTTCCAATTGAGTCATAAATCTTTTTTCATTGTGTCAATTTAGTCATTTCGGCTAATTTTGGTAAGATTTTACTGACGTGGACGCCGGAGCTGACGTGTATAACTTTTAATAATATTTTAATATTTTTTAAAAATTTTTACTTATTTTTTCTTTTTCTTTTTCTTTTTTTTTCCCTCTCCTCTCTCTTCCTCTAGCCAGTTGCCAAACCGGCGACTGGCTAAAGGCCGACGAGGTCAACCTCGTTGGCCACTATCGAGGCTCGCCCTCACCGAATCCGGCGAGGGCCAAGCAAGCCTCGCCAGCTCTGGTGAGGTTGTGTCTCATCGGCAGCTGGGCAAGGTTGAGACTCGCCCTCGCCAGCGACGGTGAGGGCAAGCCTCCCCAGTGGCCAGTCGCCGGTAGAGGAAGAGGGAGGAGAGGGAGAAAAAAGAAAAAAATAAAAAAGAACAAGTAAAAATTCAAAAAAAATATTAAAATATTATTAAAATTTATGCACGTCAGCGCTTAGGTTCGATTGTCGGCTGGCTAGCATTCACGTTAGTAAAATCCTGTTAAAATTAGCTGAAAGAACTGAATTGACACATAGACAAAAATTTTTGGACTCAATTGACACAAAAAAAAGATTTATGGCTCAATTGACATCCATACAAAAAGTTCATAACTTTTTTGACACTTTTTCCTCTCATGAAATGATACTTTACAACGAGAGACCATTGCAGCGACCAGCGACTATACTCTTTCTCAGCAAATAGCGTGAATTTCACTTGGCGCGTTTGACGGCCCATGCACATGGAAACAAGTACATTCCCAAAGCTCCTGACGGCGATATTCCCTTTGCATCTTTCCTCCGGGAAGGATCAATTTGGACAGAGATCGTTCTGGTTCACTGCCAATCTCCTAGATCAATGTTCATTTTTCACATTCAAAAGAAAACAAGGTGAAAGGAGCAATGATCAACTCAAATCGTAATTATTCCCGGAATCATTCTCTTCTCGTGGGTAATCTTGCCACCATCGAAAAGGCTAAAAGCTTACTACAGATCATATTACCAAACAAAAAGTTCACTAATTACTCGAAACAAATCAAGTGGCTTTGATCTTATTACAAGTAATACGCATCCTTTGTGACACAACTGGAATAAGACTGCCAATTAGGGCAATGGTACACAGTAAAGATGCAATGCCACACTCCAGCAATCGGTTCAAAGCAAACATATGCTGTCCTATCCATCAAGTCTACCATGGACCTGTCAGCGTCCTCCTCAAGCAGCACTGCCGCTTATTTTCCCGGTACAGTCCATTCGCCTTCTGTGAGATCTGTTCACAACACATCAGAAGGTGATCGTCAGGCTCTCCACCGCAAAGCAAGCGGACTAGTAGCCTCAAGTTTATGGATTATGAATGCATCACTGAAGTTCTATTACCACAAAAGATATGCCATGGGGATAAGTTCATCAATGCAGATTGTTCAACTGAATTTTCTTGAGGACTCTGGTACACCAAATTTTTGGCCCCGAATCTAAGCGTATGGCGGATTCACCACATAATCTTTATGACGAATGATACACTCATCATTTATTAATTAATTATGGAGGGATACACCCAGGACCCGTGGCACTTGCGCTCCTGGCAAGTCCTCCGGAGCCAAAAAATTCAGTAAGTTAGCTTGCGTTGTCTTGCACATGTAAAGTTTCTCAGTTTCTGTTGCGTGAAGATGATCCAGATAGTTTAACGATCGGCAGGCATAAACAGAGTATGGAGCCATGCAACAAATTATCAGACGACAACATCCATTGTTGAAGTAGAAAGATACTATATACGTGCTGGTCCTGATCAGCCGAGTTGCCGCTTCAAACCTACCAGGTTTAACAATATCTCAAGGATTCAAGCAATTACTAACTTGCATGAACAAGAGATTTGATGCTCAAGAAAAGAAGAGAAATATTTGTGCATCTTGCTTGAACACGATTTCAAATGTCTTATTTGCTTGGTCATGATAGAAGCAATAGGTTCAGATGAGGAGTATAAGTGGAAGCTAGACATACCTGATCCTTCTGCATTTCCTTGACTTCAGCCTGTAATAATAGAAAATATTTGTCATCAAGGGGAGAAAAGGAAATAGTGAACTGCAGTTTGCCTGCAACAGCATCTCAGGTTGGGTGGATTACCTGTTTTCTAAGTAGTTCCTGATTTATTTTTTTCAGTCTTGCAATTTCTGCTTCCAGTTCCAAATTATAGGCCTGCCAGAAATTGAAGAGACTAAGGAGATGAACCACAGATCCATTTCTTAGTAAAATCACCTGAAAAAAAAGCCTAGTCTGGAACATATCTATTTATAAACCTTTATTGGGGATGACAGGGTTCAGCAAAAGGCCTAAAACCTACCCATAGTTTAAGATCAACTCCTAGTTTAGCTTTTCACTGCTTTCCCCAATCTTAGTCCATAGAAATTATACTCCTATTCAAGCAGAAGACACATTTAAACCATGATGCTGTACGAAATATGCATATATTTATCTAAATAGCATCTCGGAAAACGGCTTATGTTTTAAGGAGTTCACCGGTTAGAAACAAAAGAACAATACTTGTTCTTCTCAAAGAAACTTTCAAAAGAGTCATTCTTTAGCTGTGCTCTCAATGATTATGAAAGATAGTTTCACCAACTCATCAGCAGAGGTGCACACCACGTTAGCTGAAAAATAGGATGACAGCATATGCAGGTTCCAGGCTACACAGATGAGATACCCAAGCAAATCACCACAGCATGATCTGAACTCTTTCGTCGGCTTTTATCTCATAATGTTTCCTTGGACTTCTTGATAGCTAAAAACATCAGATTTTGCTGATTGGTTTAAAACACAATGGGCTAGCAAGACCTAGCCAGTGAACTTTTCCTAGTCTAATGAAGAGCATAATCAAAGAATTGCATGTTTCTAGAGCCCTCACCTGCTTGCGAGCCCTTGACCTGGCAGCAGACTCCCTATTTTTTATCATTCTTTTGTGCCTTCTCTCAACTGCTTTCTCCAATACATCTTTGGATTTTCTTCCACGGCCAAAAGCATCAGGAACTGGTGACAACGAGGATACATCTGCACTATTGTTGGAAATTGCATCCGGCGATACCAGATTTGCCGGAGATCCAACAGCAAAACCTGTCTGGCCCAAATGTCCTCCAGCCTGGGCAGCATCACTGTAAACAAGTGTTTTGTTCAACGACGAGTGTGCGATTCCAATTGTATCCCTTGACCCTGGACTTGCTATATGAGCCATATTTGCTAGATGCACAGAGGATGCAAATGGCACATTTTCTGGCTTAGGAAAAAGCAAAGCCGGTGGTTCAAGTGGCTGTGGCTGTGGTCGTTGCTGTAGCTGAGAAGGTCTAGTACCAATAAAATCCAACGGCGAACCAGCAGGTTTACTAAAGAATATGTCATTGTTTCCAGCAGCCACACTACTGGCGAGACCATTACTAGTAAATCGTGATATTTCCCCATGAAATCCATTGTCACTGGGCCTTGCCATCATTTGTGTGTCCTCCCTCACAATGCCAGCTTTCACTAGGAACTCCTCTAATGTCATCTCTCCCAGAGTCCGTTGCCTCTGTGGCAAATTTATATCACCTCCTCCTCCGCTTCCTTCTTTCACATCCTCCGTCTCTTTGAACAAATCTCTCCACACTTCATCAACTGTTTTTTGACTAAGAGTCCGCGACAGAGTCAATGACCCCTGTCTCAGCAAATTCCCCACTTGACCACGTCCTTCCCCTCCAATGACAGAAGGCGCCATGGCTTGTAGTTGTAGTTGGCTATCCTCAGCTGTCCATATGTTCTTCAGGAGCTCATCCATGTTGATTGATCCAAAATCCTTAGTAAGTCCACCCCATGTGCTCTGAAACTCATTGAAAGTCAAGGCATATATCGAGGGTTGTCGAGATAATGGCGAAATTCCTGGTTGCCTTTCGGTACTTCTTTCGGCTGCTGGCACATCGGCAAACTTTCCAAAGTTCGTCTGAGGCCCCATTCTGCAAGCTAGAATTTTTACATGCCCATCCAAGTGAACTGGATCAGTTCTTAATATTTAATTCGTTAACTTCTATTCTCATGTTCAGATCATGAATCAGCGACGAACAATAGAAGCTAGACAGACCAAGGCAGTGGGACTATTCATGCATCTTTAAGGTTCAGTTCTAGGAAAGAGATGCTTATCAAATCATAAAAAAAAGTGATAACTGGGGGAGCAAGTGCTTGTTAACCAGCAGGAAACACCTCTGTTCGTTTCCATCCGACAAAACAATCTAAACTTGAAAACGGACACATCATCAAGAAGCTTGTGAGCATAAAAGAAAAGAACAAATTCAAGTCCAAAGTACGCCACATAGAGGACAGAAATTTCAGATAATTTCAAATCAACGAGACTCTGAAGCAGTACAGGGCATGAATTGCCAGACCCACAAGATGTCTCCCTCAACTTCATTGCAAAGACGTCGACCCCTTTCTATAACCCGAAGCTCATCAACGCGAGCTAAACTAGACAAGACAAGATCAACTTGATATTGGCATAAAGAGGGGGGGGCGGGTGTTGGGGTTGTTGGAAATCTGCAAAATAGCCGAACCATAAACCTCCGCTTAACTTCACACCTCGAATTCATCACTTGAAAATCTGCAAGCTTTGTCACAGATACAATAAAACAGGAGGTGGGTTCATGAAAGAACACGAATCTAAGAACTTCCCACTTCAGTAAATCGTTTTCCGACCGCATCGCATCAGACCAGACAGCAGCTGACATGCACTCGAGCTCGCCAGCCAAGAACAAGAAAATGCATATTGCCTAATATAGAATCAAAACAGGAGCGAACGGGAGAGTGACGGTTTTTACCTGCGAGGCCGCGACTGCTATTTTGGGTAAGTTGGTTTCCTTCGAGATCGTATAGAATCTGAGAAATGTGTTGGGACATGACAAGTGTCGACTGTGTTCCGTGGCTCGGTCGACACGAGTCCCATTTGAAGGGGTGGATGGTCGAGCTTTTCGAGGCTCGAAAGATTGGATTTTTTTAGAGTCGGAGAGCCACAGATGAGTCGTAACGTGGCCCAATGGTAATGGCGCGTTGAAACTTGCTGATGTGACTGCGGACCAATTGGGTCGAGAAGCGTGGCTCCATGCCTCACCGTTTGAATAAGGAAATCTTTAAGGGGCACCATGATGGATCTGAAAAAGATTTCCAGCAATGGAAAAAAATATCTACGGCAGATCAAGGTTTAATGTTTAACTTATGACATTCAACAAAAGCATGGGCCGGTGAGGTCGGTTTGACAGAACTTCGAAAGTAAAATTATGAGCGGGCCAAAGCCGATATAGGGAGAGTTAGGGTGCGCATGAAATGCATTCTGGAATAAAAATTTTATTTCGGAATGTATTCCGGAACAGAATGGCGTTTATTAAAAAATTTTCGGAATACATTTTGGAGAAATTTTTGCATTCTGAAATAAAAATATGTTCGTTAAAAATACTTGATTCCAGAATTCATTTTTTATTTCAAAATGAGTTTTTGGCAAGAAAAAAAGAAGCTACTTTTTGTAGCTTCTTGATTTCGAAATACAATCTTCCTATTTTCTCATAATTTTTTTTCTCACACGCCTAAGAGCACCTCGGGGACAGGCAAGTCGAGGTGTTTGTGGTCCTTCGGAGAGAAAAGGAGAAACGGTGAAGTTGGAGATTCTTGGAACGGAGTGGGTCATTGAGACCTTAATTAATGCTCTTTCCACATCTCTATCTGATAACATTCAGTGTGCTATGTTGACAACCTCTATAAACAAACTTGAGATAAGGTTTGCCAAAACTTCGATTGTGTCGGTGGCTTTTGCCTCAAATCGACTTTTAAACATGGGTTAATGCGAGACCTTCGTTGAATGAATTGCCATGTAACGTGCTTTTGCCGACGTGGCTCACTGACTAAGCAAAAATATCGCCGCCTCAATTTAAAAGTTAGATGATGTGAAGAGAAATAATGTCGACTTGGATGATCTTGGCCATATGATATAACGATGATTAAGTCACATGGCGTTTCCACCTAAATAAATCACCTAGACCTACAAAAGGGTATGCTTTGATGTCGGATAACACAAATCCAATCAAAGAGTGTCGGGAACTTTTCAAAGTAACAGGAATATACGCGGAGTCGATGCTTCAGAACTTAAGTGCTTCTTCGTCCCGATGACGCGACAGGCTGCAAGTGGGTTGAGTCTCATTGATGCGACAAAAGACTGAGAATGCTCTCTGTATAGATGAAAGGTCAAAGAAGCAAAGGGTGGTCATTGTTGATGAACATGTCCCGATCTAATTAAAGCGACCTGGGACTTTGGCGTGACGCCGTGAGGCCCATACATGTGCAGTGCTGATATACGATCGCCCCAGCTTCACAAACATGCTCAGGTCCATGTCAGTACCGTACTTTAGTGTGGAAATATCTTGATTACTTTATGTGTTTAGGTGTGTTCAGCTAGTATTAGATATGAATAGAACCAATCATGGCAACTTTTTTCTATCATATCATGGTGGGCGTGGCATCTCCTCCTTGCACCATGTGTTGATGGGTGGTTGCTCTGGAATCAGAAATTCTTAAGCTATGTATGATGTGTGTATTTATATATAGGTGGGCTGTTTCAAAATTTCTCACCAAATAATTATCTACTTTGAATGATAGAAAAAATGTAAATGGTTTTGTAACAGAGGTCAACTCATTATTCTGAAAATGGTAAAATTACCCAAAAAAAGTCCTAAGTATATTACATTTGTGCCAATTTAGCCTTAAACATTTTCATTTGATCAATTTAGTTCTAAACCATTTAAAAATTTGCAAATATAGTCCATCAAGGTAATTTCGGCCATAAATTGATGACGTGAAACCGACCACCCTACTTAGTAAGGTCAACATTGACATGAATTTTTTTTGAAAATTTGTATTCTCTTCTTGAATTTTGCTGATTTCTTTTCTTCTTCTTTTTTTTTATTGTTAACGGTCAATAGGGTGCCACTGGCCACCAAACGAGACTCGACGAGGGCCGCGACCCTCGCCTAGTTGGGAGCCAAGGCCATGAGCCCCTGCCGAGATTTGAGCAAGCGCCATGACCCTCACTAGCTGGCAACGAGGGCTTCGCGAACCTCGCATGTAGCCAAAGAGGGCTTGCAAGCCCTCACCCAATGGCCGGTGGGGTCGTCGGGCCTTTGTCGATGGCCGACCTTAACTATAAGAAAGAAGAAGAAAAGAGTAGAAAAAAATTTAAAAACTTCGGAAATTTTTTTTAAAAAATTAAAATTTTCAAAAATTTTCTACATCAACATTGATCGACTATTTTTCAAGCATTGATCGACTATTTTCTACATCAGCATTGATCGACTATTTCTACATCAGCTTTTGAAAATTGTCAACTATTTTTCAAGCATCCACAAGTAGGTATGTCCTCGAAAATCATTTCGGAAATTTTGCAGAAAATGAATTACTTTGAAAATATTTTCCTAAAAATGATTGATTATATCGCTTATAAGAATGAATAAATGAAAACTATTTTCCTCATCGACGAAAATATTTAGAGATACATAAATTGTTGTTTGTAGTAATGAAAATATTTGTCATTGACTAATCATTTTAAATGATAAAAACAATCATTTTTCGGAAAATATTTTTCAGATCATTCATTTTTTACGAACACAAACAAAATTTAAATAAAGCCATTAGTTGCCTTCACTTGGTTCTTTTTCTATATTTTGAGAATATGAGGTAATTAGGCAATATATATCATGACAACAATGATTATCCCAATCGTATAATGAAGTTGACTACTTGAAACTGAAGCCTAGTGATTAGATTTACTTGAATTACTTTGTTCAAGGCATAGGAAGTAAGTGGGTTTGCATAGCAAATATTAGGAATGATCCGAAATTAGAATAAGAGTATTAGCGAGAATTCGACAATCAATCTCACGCGAATGAATCATCACGCACAATTTGCTATCAATCTCTCATGCCACTTGTTTGAGTCAAGGTCCCGACCTAATTGGGCCATTGTCTAGCAAGAATTTCATGAATCTCAAGGTTTAATCGGATAAAATCCGAACCAGCCGGTCATTAAGAGTAAAAAAAAACAGGAAGAAGAAATTGTTTGAGTTAATGGCAAGAGACTATTTATCAATTAGGGAAAATAACGTAAATAATCCCTGAACTTTGGCCTAATATGCAATATGATATATGAATTTTTAATTTATTCAATATAGACCATGAACTTTAATCCAACGTGCAGTATAATTCCTAAAACTTTTGATACATATTCGATTTAGTTCCCAAACTATAGAAAAATATTCGATATAGACCTTCCATTAATTCAAGTTTAGGGAATATATTGAATATTTTAAAATTAAATATTTTCATATAGGTCGGGAACTACATTGAACATTAGGTCAGAGTTTAGAGACTCCATTGTATATATTTAAAGTTAAGGGACCAAATTACACGTTGATCTAAAGTTTAGAGACTATTTGTGTCGCCATCCCATCAATTTATTTTGTTCTCTTAAATAATTATTAGGGATTTATTACTTTAAATTGAAGAAGGCTTATAATTAAAGAATGAAAGATCAAATCAAGAATATTTTATTGAGGAGGCCACCAGATTCAGAGCTGGCAAGAGGGAATAGGAGGGTCAACTTGCCTATCTGGACAGAAACAGAAGGTACCAGAACCAATTCTCAGCTTACATGTCAAGCAAAAACTAGCCGAAAACGACACCCCCACGACACGTCGTTGACTTCTTCTTCTTTCTTTCCCGAAGTTTAGCCCTAATTTTCGCACAAAATAATAGATATATTGATAATTTTTTTTAAAAAAATGAAGAAGATAGAGTTGCTCAAGCTGGACATGGAGTGGATTAGTTCATAAAAAATTTAGAATGACTTTATGACATTCCTTTCGATGAGAAAATGATGAATTTAAAGGGTTAGTTCGAAACTTAGATGATACCTTTTTTTTTTTGTTTTTAAATCATTTAGAGATGATAATAACCACATGTGATATCCGTAAAAACAATGGGAAAATTACTAAATTCGTCCTAAATTTATTGTACGAATTCGGTGAAAAACTTTTTAATTTTGCCAAATTAATTTTAAACCTTTTTCGCAAAATTCTAATATAGTCATTCCAGTCAACTTTTGCCGGAAATCTCTGACGAGACAGTCCTAGCTTACAAAGACCATAACAAAATTTCACGCAAAGATTTTAGGACTAAATTGGTAAAACTTGAAAGTTTAGGACATAATTGACATCCATAAAATAATCTCTAAATAATTTCCCCTTAAAAAAAACAAATGTACCCACTAAAAATAATCTTAATCTCTATTCAAATGATTCCAACCATAGACATAGTACAATTATTATGTTGCTTTTACGAGGCAAGTGCATATTTATAAAGTTACTCCAATTGTGATATGACCTAAGTATTTGAAAATTGGAAAGAAAGAATATGCCAATAATATCAAACAATGGGCAGGTCCAAGCAAGACACAGCTCGTCCCTCTAACAGTCCAACCTGCCCGTAACGTATTAACTAAGTTACCAAATCTTCGTTCAGTCCTCATTATTGGCAATATCTCATTTCCTTATTGTGATAATAACATTAACGGGATTTGAACTTTGACCCAACGTGTAATATAATCTCTAAAATTTTAATTTATTCAATATGATTTTTGAATTTTAACTTAATATTCAATGTATGTAGTCCATGAATTTTTAATTTATTTAATTCGGTCCTTGGATTTTTTGTGCTTGTTCAATTTAGTTCCTAAATTATATGAATATGTTCAATATTTGATCAAACATTAGGGATCATATTAAATAAATTAAAAGTCTAGAGATCACGTTGTATATTTAATCAAAGTTTAAGAATTATTTGTGTTATTTTCCCTAATTTGTTCTCACAAGTGGCAATATATCTTGGGCCTCCCTATAAAACCTCGCTCGCCCGACAAAAACATCCTGAAATCTCGTTCTTTTCCAGCTTTTTCGAGCTTCCAAAACACTCCGCCGGCAGCCGTCGCTGCCGCCGCCGCCGCCACCCACCGGAAGAGGCGGCCGCCCATGTCGAGGCCCAGCGCGCCGCCCACAAGGCTGGGGCCGCCGCAACGGCCGCTCCACAAGCAGCACTCGTGGTCCGCGGATGTGCTCCGGGAGGAGGCGTGGCAGAGGCGGAAGGGGAGCTTCAAGGGCCGGCGCCGCTCGAGCGTGACGGACGACGACCTCGACGAGCTGAAGGGCTGCATCGAGCTCGGGTTCGGGTTCAACTCGCCGGACATCGATCCGAAGCTCTCCAACACCTTGCCGGCGCTGGAGCTCTACCATGCGGTCAACAAGCAGTACCACAAGAGCTTGTCCAGGTCGTCGTCCGTCGAGTCGTCGCTGTCGCTGTCGTCCCTGGTTTCGGACAACGACGCCGAGAGCACCAGCGCCATATACGATCCAGGTACGCACGCACACAATACAGATCGATGAATCAGAGATCGAAACATCAAGGGCATGCTGCATCGTACTTTTCCTAACACCTTTTCTCGATCTTGAACCGAAGGTGATGATCCGGAGACGGTGAAAACGAGGCTCAGGCAGTGGGCGCAGATCGTGGCGTGTTCGGTGCGGCAGTCTCCGTCACCTTCCTCCTCACATTGATCGGCGGCATCGGAGGATACCAAAAAACCAAGTGTTGTACATAGGAAATTGGTAATACAGATAGCCCGAGAGGTCTTGATTTGATCTTCTCAGTCAAAATTTGTTCGATAACGTTCCCTTTTCAATCAACAGAAAAACTCCAACGAATTCATTCTCATGCGGGTATTATCTCTGCAAATTGAAAAGAATTTTTGTTTTGAATCTTGTGATGAGGATGAAGATGGAGTAGGAGAGAAGACTGTCTGTCGATGGGGGCTGTCAAGAACACAATAATTTCGACAGGATTTATTTCCTTTTTTTTTGGGAGCACAATAATGGTAAGACATATTAATGTTTTGGACTTTTGTTGGCAAAATAATTAGCTGGCAGAATAACGTTAGGTTTGAGCGGGCTGTCGTTCGTATATGGTAGATGTTCTTATTATAGGAATTTCGGATATATCACCCAAAAAAATTAGTTTTGAATTCCCGATAAATATGGCAAAATAATAAATAGGATAGGGGTTGAATTAACGGACTGATTGAGATGGCTCGAACCAAGATATGATTCCTCGGAAGCCCTCTAGCTTCGTCATGCGTTTGATCGGACAATAGAGGTGGAATTGCCTGGTGCATGAGAGGGTTAAAGAACAATTATACAATCGAAGTGGATTCTCACAAAAATTTTAAGTTGGGGATGCACGGACATTAAAATTAAGGCATAGTATCTACCTCTCCAACAAATTGAAGAATGAAACTCAAGTCCCGCGGGCTCCACAAATGTGCCCTTTTTATGGACATACTTAGATCCCGAAAAAACATGTTATAGTTCACGTCCTAATTGTGAGTTCCATGTCGCGGTTAAATTGGGCCACTGGCATGTCTATCTACGAGATGCGCCAATACAGAAAAGATGCAGGTCTTGGATTGGACGCAGTCGAACGAGGGTGGGTTTCTTGCACTCGGGAAGGAAGCCCAGAAGCCTATGAGCAATGTTTAGGAGAAATGAACCAGGTTTGAAGCCCAGTTCAGTCACCAGATGTTCTGCCGTTTCATGACGAATTCGATCGATCCCACCCGCCAAGCATCTCCATATTCGCTCAAACGTTTCGTCCCAGCTAAGTGATGAAACATGCATGCGAACATCCACCGGTGAGATGTTTCATTCCGTTGTGAAGGCGAATGTTTCGCAACGTGCAATAATGCGATGGGCAAGCTGGTTTTTCTCCGGATGTTTATACACACGAATAGCGAATATATCATGACAATAACACGCATGATTAAGCTTATCCACCACCACCGCTACTTTAATGATGAACTCGCCATGATTAATTTTTAAACGCTCGCCCGTGAAAGATCTGTTATGAAGAACAGCATCCGTGCTCATTATGATACCCCTCCGTAGTATCTCTCCATTAACAATTATCTTCCTTAGCATCGGATATGTTAAATAAATCATTTTTATCGAGTGTTTTGATAGAGCTAATTTAGAGAGACAATACCAGAGAAATAAAGCGATTATGTGTAAGATACACGAACACATGACACGTTACCACACCATTAGAAGTCACGATACGATCACGTCAATAATCTCCGAACTAACCCCATTACACCTTCCCAACTGACGGAGCAACTTGAGTGTTATCTTCATGATTAGATAGACCATCCATCACCAAACCAACTGGGCCTCCTGCAACATCAGATCTCAGGTAACCCCTTCGATCTGCAGGCCTACCCACTTTGCGTCTGGCACTGTGTGCTTTTTTCCAGATTTTCATCTTTTTGCCGAGTGAACCAGCAGACCTACCTGACCCCTTCATCTTCTACGTTTCTTTGGAAGGCCTGAGGAAGACCCACCTGGCTTAGATGTTGGAACTTTGGTTGTGCGAGTGCGGGAACTGCGAACTGGGAAAGGGGTGGTCCTAGGATTTCTTTCCCACCCCTTGATGAACAACAGTGCGCATTGTTTTATTTGCGGGATTTGAATATTCAATCAAATTCGTCCGCTTGCATTGACTTCCGAGGAGAAAAGTCTCTGCTTGCGCTCTGACCTCTGCCACGGCAACGTCCTCTCTTACGTTTCCCATACGGCCGATGAAACAGAAGAGAAGACGAGGAGACACCCGAGACCCATCAGGCTTTCTTGTCCCGGGCCCTGGTTCGCTTCTTTGAAGTCATCTCCGATCTCCCGGTCCCAGCTTCCGAGGGAGGAGCTGCTCCGGAAGCCCGTAGCGTTGTCCGAAGGAGATGGAGAAGTTGGCGAATCTTGCTTCGAATCAGAGATTCTCCAGAGCCGCGCATACCCACGAAGCTCCGCCCCTTGCCAACGGAAATCTGGCGGCACCCAAGAAGAAATGGACCAACTTCATGCCCCTCTTCGTGATTCTCGTGGTGGTGGCGGAGATCGCGTTTCTGGGTCGGCTTGATATGTCCAAGAACGTGGCTCTGGTCGATTCTTGGGCCGATGTGTTCCACCGCTCGCATCCTGCGGGCGAGCTGCCCCTGAACGGCGAAGATTTTTCCGTCGCGCTGGAGAATAGTGACCCGAATTTGGGGTCGGAGACGGAAAGCTGCGAGGAGTGGTTGGAGAAAGAGGATGCCGTGGTCTATTCTAGGGATTTTGACAAGGACCCTATTTTGGTTTCTGGTCCTAAGGAGGTACGGTCTATATTCATTTGTTAGTTTTACGTCAAATTGCTTCCTTGTTTGATCCATTAAGTTCGTCATTTGTTCTGCATGTTACTTTTATGAGAATGAGTAACTATAGAGGATGCTGTATTTTTGGGCTTTTGGCTGCATATAGTGTGTCGATTGAATTGTTTGGTGTAGTTTGGATTCTTGAAAATGAAGTTTTTCTGAAACTGATTTGGAATGGACAAGCAAGAAATAAATGCTTAGCTACTGAGTCATGATACACATAACACAAGGAATATAAACAGGCTAGGAATTGTACCTTTCATTACTATCTTTGCTTCTCTTCCATGCTTACTTCACTCGTACTGGTTCCTGTCTATGTGAAGTGAGAGTTTTAAAAAAAACCGAGCATTCGAGAAGGAAACTGCCGCTATAAAATGACATTGCCGTTGCATAAGCGGGGATGTTCAAATTTGGCAGTTATTGTTTGTAAATTCATATCTACTTCCTTTAGCTGGTACCGTTATTATCTCAAGTAAAAATTCTAGTTCCACTCCTTTAGTCTGGATTGGTTTTAGCTATGTGTTTGAGCATTCCACTTGACATGTTGGTGTTCCTCTCTATGCTTGAATAGCTGCGGTTCAACTCTGACTCTTGGGCGTGTTTCTAGCACAATGCCATAATGAGTTGTCAGTGTGATTTGGTTGGTGGAATGATTCTTACGATATTATGCTAAAATCTAGACATCCCTTGGCATCCTTATCATACAGGAGTGGACGACATGTGCTGTTGGATGTAAGTTTGGGTTCAGTCCAAATAAGAAACCTGATGCGCAGTTTGGATTGCATGGGGAAGCCAGAGGAGCTAGTATACTTAGATCAATGGAGTCTGCACAGTACTATTCAGAAAATAATATCGCTCAGGCACGACGGTGGGTAAGCACTATCTAAATTGACTTGATTGTACTTTTGAAAGGTGTTGCAGGTTCAAGAAAATTGTGTAGACCCTATATTGGAGTTATTTCTTTGTTATTGTGTGTTGGACATTTTAAGAATTGAGGGAAGCAACGAGCTTGGCGCAATTCGCCCCATGCATGAGCTTATCCATGAGAGAGAGAGAGAGAGAGAGAGAGAGAGAGAGAGAGAGAGAGAGAGAGAGAATGGTTGAGACCGTTGTTTTGAACTGAATCACTTTGCTTGTCATGTGTAATCTGATAGTTTCATTTATAGTGAACGTGGAGAGGAGATGTAGCCTTGAGGTCTTAGCCTACTACCAGCATGTAACATGGGAAGAAGTTCAAAAGTGTGCACTTCTGAATAGTGTGCAAGTAGTTATTTTGCTAACGAGTGGCAAGGTTGTGTATTTGACGATCGTAAATCTTGTTTATCACCAAGTATCTGATAATTAATTTCCACCTATCAAAACTGCGACATCAAACCGAACTCCTTGATCCGGAAGCGGTTTTCCTGTCTACTAGATCTAAACTCAGAATTACTCAGATCTCTGCCAAACAATCTCGTGCAGTGAATTAGAGTTATCTGGAAATGGTCCGATTAACATGCATAATTCGGAAAGTCACTGTGTTTGCTCCACTGATCCATGAGGTCAAACTTTCACTGTTGTTAAGATAAGAACATTGGACGGAAGGGACAGAATAGTTTATAGATTAATTACACAAGAAACTTTTTTTTTATATTACAACGATTATTACTGATGCTGCCTCTGTATATGTGCGCCGGATTATACTGCTAGCAGAATGACTTGGTTGCATGCGTCACTCTCCATTCCTTTTCCTGTTAATTTTCTTTATTGTGATCTTAGATGTTTTGTGTTACAGGCGGGGTATTGATGTTGTGATGACGACTAGTCTTTCCTCTGATGTTCCAGTTGGATATTTTTCATGGGCTGAGTATGATATTATGGCTCCCGTGCAGCCAAAGACTGAGAATGCCATCGCAGCTGCCTTTATTTCTAACTGTGGGGCTCGAAATTTTCGGTTGCAAGCTCTCGAGGCCCTTGAAAAGACTAAAATCAAAATAGATTCATATGGTGGCTGCCATAGAAACCGAGATGGGAGAGGTGAGTGCGTTTATTTTTAGCTGCTCAATCTGAAAATGTTAACTGTTATTTATAGAAATATTTCTTTAGTTTAGATTGTATAACATTGTGTGAAGAAAGAGATTGTCATTGTCACTGACTCACTGGACAGCGTCTCTTTATTAAATCTCTGTGGCTTCCTTTGGCCTTGTTCACGTGATAAACAAATGGATTGGCGATTGGGGATGTTATAAGCAAACTTACACTTCTATTAGAATGATGAAGGTTAGCTCTATGCTGTTCTATGAAGCCGTGCATCTCACCCGTGCATTTTAGCATTTGAACAATTGATCTCTTTATATTTCGTATGGAACGCAAATGGTGAAATTTTGTTTTAAAGAGTAGGGCCAGCACCATTTGACTCTCTAACCGACATAATTAGATTACCATGAGAAATTGAACTTCTAACGAGTCCAGAAGTTGAGAAGCATATTGTCCTGCATGAAGTATTGACACTCAAATGTGTGAGAATCCTGTATCTGCAAGTTTTTCTGACCAGCTATTTTGCAAAAGAGAACAGAGTTGGATGGAGCTATTCATATCTCCTAACTATGTTTATGGTATTTTGCAGTGAACAAAGTGGAAGCTCTGAAGCGCTACAAGTTTAGTTTGGCTTTTGAAAATTCTAATGAAGAAGATTACGTCACCGAGAAATTCTTCCAATCGCTTGTTGCCGGTAAATGGTGCTCTTAGTCTTTTAGGTTGTCCGATAGATATATTTTTGTTGAAAAGTTTACCCTTTCTCCCATTTGATCTCCTCGGTGTTTCTCTCTTTTTGGGACTTCCCAAATGTGAATACCAAGTTATCTGGATTTCAGTACACAACTTTTTCTCTTTGGGGCAATCGCTTGGATTGTTTTGGTCCATTGAGCAAGTTTGTCCCAGACAGACATTGGCAAACATATCCTATCTGTTTGTAAAATTTGAGGAAGTCGATTACCTTTTAACTGTGTCGCAATGCTGAAATAGTTGCGACATAACAAATTCTGCAGGTTCTGTTCCTGTGGTTATCGGTCCACCAAACATTGAGGAATTTGCACCAGCTCCTGGTTCATATTTACATATCAGGGAGTTAAACGATGTTCCAGAAGTTGCCAAGAAAATGATGTACCTCTCAGAGAATCCTGTTGAATACAACCAATCATTAAGGTACTGAAATGCTCATTTTGTTCTGATTCTGAGGATATGTGACTTGAGTTGTTCTGTGCTTTAGAATTGCAACTAATATTGCTCCTGAAGGACTTATATGAATGTGGCTCTATTAGGTGGAAGTATGAGGGTCCATCCGATTCTTTCAAGGCCCTCGTGGATATGGCAGCTGTTCACTCATCATGCCGTCTTTGCATTCATCTTGCTACAGCGATCAGGCAGAAAGAAGAGAAAAGCCCAGGTTTCAAGAATCGTCCATGCAAGTGCACTCGAGGCTCAGAAACTGTATACCATTTGTTTGTGAGAGAAAGAGGGAGGTTTGAGATGGTGTCCATATATTTGAGGTAAGCACCTTGCTATGTATTAAACTATTGCAGCACAGCAGTAATTTCTCTATACATTTGACATGTAGGATAAATTTATCGGTTCATCACTTTGTTAAACCTAATCCTCTTTGATGGTCCTTGTTTGATATGCCGGAAGAATTTTCAACATATTTAAATGCTCATACAGAAAACTCGTGCTGGAGGCCCTGGAGTCTGCAATTTTGAGGAAGTTCACTTCTATGAGTCATGTGCCAATTTGGAAGGAAGAAAGACCTGAAAGCATAAGAGGAGGAAATGAACTTAGAATTTACAGGATATATCCTGTTGGCTTGACGCAGAGGCAGGCTCTGTATACGTTCAAATTCAAAAATGATGCTGACCTAAGGAGTCACGTGCAAAGCAACCCATGTGCGAAATTTGAAGTGATTTTCGTCTAAATTAGTGTCTCATCCTGACTACAGTTTGGCAGAGCGGGCCATTTGTGCATTTCCTGCTGTGGGAATTCGCAAGGAGCTGAATATGGAACTAATCGGACCGATGCCTTCCGGTGCACCATCCTCTTTTGCATATCGTGCTTATGCAAGTGATGGATGGAGCAATAAATTTATCTAAGAATTGACAGGATATTTATTGAGCTTGCTGCGGCAAGCTCAGACATTTGATCATTGTGTTTGCCCAGGACAGAAGCTGGATCTATATTATCTAGGTGCAGGGCATTTAGATCAGTTTTCGGGACATATCCTTCGATGTATTTCTTTGACTCTTTGAGGTGGCAATACAGATACTCACGGTTCAAATCTTGATCTTGTGCATACGTTCTGTCCTATGTAGTTATGGAACTGGAAGAGTGATGGACATACTCCACCACAATCCAGGTTGATGTGTTGATGTTATGCTTCGCCTTTGAGATTGCAGATCTAGAAAGCTTTGCACTTGACCGCTCTAGTTGAACTTTTAGGTCTTCTGACATAATTATTAGAATGGCACAAAATCCATCTGTTTGTCTGAGGAACACCTCAGAGGGAAGAGAAAATAGTTTGGAAGCGAGACGAGCGATCTTTTTCAGAATTTTTTTTTAGAATTATTCATTTTTTACAAAATAAATGGATCACAATTCTCAAAAACTTGCTCCTCTTATCATAAGATGAAGCCAGACCTGATGAGGAGTTTGGTGGCTCACCGGTGCCGGTCCAGCACACCAAGTCCGAAGCATAATTTGACAAGTGTGGCATCTGGCAAGCCTATTCCTTTTGTATGGAGTTTCGCTAACTTGGGTTCGTCGGGCCGAACCTTTTTACAAAGAAAGTGCATTTGTCAAGACACACAAAAACTTTTCTAAATGATTTATTTTTTGCGAAATAAGTGAAATTTCATTTTTTTTTTCTTTCTCTCAAATCTTACGTTTCAGACTAGAGAAAACCTTCTTCCTTTTTATTTTTTGTTTTTCAGCTCTTACGTTGCCAAACTCTGCTCAACCCTGCGCTTAGATGACCTCCATTTTTGCTTTGAAGGTCGCCGCTTCTATGACCTCCATTTTCGCTTTGAAGACCGTCGCTCGACCGCCGCTCGACCACCACGCTTCAAAGACCGTCACTCGACCACCACGCTTTGAAGACATCCATTTTCACTTAGAAAACCGCTGCCTCGAAGATCTACATTTTTGCTTCAATGCCCGATGCTCAATCACCACGGTTCGAAGACCTCCATTTTCACTTTGAAGGTTGCCAACACCGCTTAGGACTTTTGGATACAGGATAGCCTAAAGAGAAAAATGGCTTTCACCATAGCTCGTCGAACCCTAACTTAGCTCCTTATCTCTCCATTCCTCTCCTCCATTTTCGCTTGGAAGAACCGAGTTTTGTTTCCGGTGCAAGCTGAGTTTGTTCTGCTTATTTGTTTATTTGTTTATTTATTTAGACTCATGGCCGATAGCAAATTTGCTACGGCCAAGAAGACAATGGTTCTCAAGACAATTGAATGGTTGTTCTTGGGCAACTATCATATACCCCTGATAGAAAATGATTCATCTTAATTTAGAGCTTTGGAAGGCTGAAGAAATATCTCATGAGCAGGTTACTTGTATATTGAATTTGGGAAGAACGTTTTTTTTTCTATAGTGCCCCAGAACTTATACCAAACAGGTGACATCTTACTAAAATTGCCGGGAAAGTTCACCATGGAGTGTTTGGTTTCGAGATATTTTATGCAGAAGAAAAAGTTAGATGTGGGATGTGCTAAAGCTTTCGGTATAACAATATTAAATTGAAGGCATTTGAAACATTCCCTTGGCTTTTTGAATTGAAGATTTTTTTGTTTTTGGTAACATTTCAGTATAACGACACTGGAAGTTGCCAGATAAGCATGGGAGATTTGAACGCTGAAAAAATCTAAACTTGGATGCGGGATATGTGAAAGTCAGTGTCACGATTTTTGCCTTCAATTAACTTGATTCAAGGCGTGCATAGTTGGAAGCTTGAAGAGTAACAACTACATATGCAACTTTAGCATATGGAAAACCATGTTCATGTTCAGTTTATATATTGCCAAAGATTCGTGACCTCTAGTCTAGGACTCTAGTAGCTTGTTGCTCACTACGCAACTCTTTGTTTTCAACCACCAATCAACCTGATTTAGTTCATTTATTACCGACCATCTTGCAATATACCTGCTCTTCTCAAGCGCCACTAATCCATACTAGCTGTTGGAATTTCTCAGTATGCTCTATGCAAGATTGGACAAAAGGAAAAGAAGAGAGAATCAACATGTTTTCTTATCCATTACCATATTTGAGAGATCCAGGCCGCTCTCTTCCGTGAAATGCAGTCAGATAAATTACCGAAGGAAAACTCTCAAAATCTCATTACGGAAAGTTCATAAAGGAAAGAGAGAAATTATGATCCAGGGGAATTTCATAGAACAAAGAAGTCATTGGTATATGGACATAGACTTTTTCATAATTGTTATTATATTCAGCGCGTGTTATTTGAAATACCAACTCGATTGATGGGTTCTAATCTCAATCACCAATGAATATTCAAACAAAATTTTCTAGCATTGAACAAAAAAAATTCTAGGTACCAAACAAATGTGAGAATGTATTACATGCGCATCGCTATAATCCAGTCAAACATATTCCAAACTACTGAGTGAGAGGTACGTTGGAGCTCAATATTGAGCTCACCCTGCTCGACATTCTGCAATCTCAAAGTTATGGAGGTCTTCAAAGCGCGGTGGTCTTCAAAGCGAAAATGGAGGTCTCTGAAGCGTGGTGGTTGAGCATCGGGCTTCGAAGCAAAAATGGAGATCTTCAAAGCAATAGTCTTCTAAGTGAAAATGGAGGTCTTCGAAGGGTGGTGGTCAAGCGACGGTTGTTGAAGCGTGGTGGTCGAGCGGCGGTCATCAAAGTAAAAATGGAGGTCATAAAAGTAGCGACTAGGGGTGAGCATGGTTCGGGTGGGTAGTTATCATCCTGGAACCGTGGACCGCCTGCTAAGGACCGATTCTAAAAAATTGAAACCAAGAACCGTCCGTCGGTTCCATGGACCCAACGAGAACTGGACCGCTGGTCCGGTCCGGTCCGATTTCTGAGTGGATCTATGGAATCAATCCCACTAAGTTTTTCTGGACAAATCAAAAAATGGACTGATGTAATTCTTGCCCGTTGGCCCTTCTGGCCAATGCTAGGCCAAATGTTCGCTTCCTTTTTTTTTTTTTGAAGCTGTCATCTTCAAAAAAAAAATGGAGGTCATCTAAGCGTGCGGGGCTGAGCGGCGGTTTGCAACGTAAGAGCTGAAAAATGAAAAAAAAAAAAAAAAGAAGAAGGTTTTTTTTAGTCCGAAACGTAAGATTTGAGAGAAAGAAAAAATGATGGTTTCTGAAACTATGAACGAAGGTTTTTATTTTTTGGTCAGCAAACTATGAACGAAGGTTGAAAACAGGTTTTGGACGGGTGTTTAAAATTTTCCGTAAAAGTTGCTCCCCGTTAATGATTCGACAGGTGATCAGAATTTTTTTTTTATTTAATTAACACGTGTTAAATTATGAATGAATTCGACTAGATAAATATGACGTGGCGCTTTCATATCACTTAATATTTTCTCCTTTGTGGCGGCTGTCATGGTTGGGTGACCTTTGGCTGCTTTGAAAAGTTGCCCGGCCTCTCAATTCCTGCATGAGCCCACGTGTCCCTTAGGCCATTGGCCGCCTCGAAATGGCAGCCATAGTTTTCTCAAATTGTCTTCTTCTCTACTTGCTTTGACGTCGGGGTATTTGGTTCAGTTTTGAAAGGGGACTTTAGGCCTCGAAAGTCCCTTCCCAAAATGTTGAGATATTTAATTTAATATTTGACCTAGCATTGATCAAATGCTAACATTCCACAAATGCTACTGTTCACTTCTTTTTTTTTTTTTTTTGAAACTATCATCTTCTTCACCAGAAGGGTCGGCGATAGCGGTCGGCGACGATGGCCGGCGACGATGGCCGGCGAGGTCGCCTGGGGTTAGGCGACCCCCGGCGAGCCAGATTCGCCATCGCCGGTGGTCACTCGAGGCCAGGCAACTCTCGGCGCGATCCAGGCGACGGTCGCCTGAGGTCGCGCGACCCAGGCAGCCATCGCCTAGGTCGTGCGACCCCCGCCGAGGGTCGCCTGGCCACGGGCGACGGGCGGCGGCGGCGGATCTGGCTCGCCGGGGGTCGCCCGAGGCCAGGCGACCCTCGACGGGGGTCGCACGACCCAGGCGATGGTCGCCTGGCCTCAGATGACCGCCGACGGCAGCGGATCTAGCTCGCCGGAGATCGCCCGACCTAGGGCGACGGCGGCTGGCGGCTAGCTCTGGCGATGAGTAGGTTTTGTTTGTTTTTTTAATAAATAAGATAATTCTCAAAGTCCATTTACAAAAAAAATTCACCAAACACTATATTTTGGCAAGAGTAGCTTTACAAAATATTTTTACCAAACATCATTTGCCTTTCCCCAATAGACTTTCACCAAAAGGTATTTGCATTCCCTTAAGTAGCATTTTCAAAATTGCACCAAACAGGCCGGTTGTCCTTCGCAAGCCAGGGAGGACTGCCCTTTTGGACATTGAGCTGAGAGTTAATAAATAATCTTGAAAGAGCAGGAAAATGAGGGAGGAAAATCCCATAGCATGAGTGAGTTATGGCCTGAACAAGAGCATTGTCATTTGGTCTCTCATGCATACTGTACTGGTGGGAGTGATCATCGACCATTTTGGGGTCAGCTAGACAAAATTTTGCTGGAGAAGATAGTGATCACTTCCTGATTGGTCAATAAGTTTTGGGTTGGAAACCATTGCTTGTCTTTTCCTTTTGCCCTTTTTCTCGGGCTGGAGCACCACAAGAAACGACAGATGCTCCTCGCTGATAAAGATTTCTTTGGTTCTTTTCCCCCTATGGTGGGACAGTCCAGAGAGAGCAACACTCAATAGGCCAAATTGGTCGATCAAAACGAATCGGCAAGAGACGGAAATCTTACGTCGGAAAACCAGAATCGGTATCTGTTAGCCCACTGGTTGGTCTCTCACGAGTAGCTTTCATCACCTCCTTTACAAATGCAAATGGAGAGACTATACTTGTCTTTGCTAGTTTTAAAATGACCCCTTGACCAATGGCAAAAGTCATTTGATCCTGCAGCCCGAGTCGCAGCCACCTCCTCCTCCTCCTGACCCAGATACAGTTGGCAGAAACACAAAATGGAACGGCAATAAAAAATATGGAAAGTATTTGGATAATACCATGCAGTAATAAGGACAATCTGAACATTTTATTCCTTCACCCACCCACCATGCATTCTCCATCTCACCTCAGGGGGACCAAAAAGACGAAAAATAGTAACTGACCTTTAGCAACACCCAAGAGGCCATTTATTCAGCTTCTGTTCTTCCTCTCCTTTCCATCTCTCCTAAGGTCCCCAACAATAACCTTCATAAGGCCTAGAAGAAGCTAACATCTATGTCTGACCCCATTGAAGCACATCACAAACAAGAAGCTCTTGATCTTGAGCAGCGCATAAGCACTGCACCATGTCTTCCATGTCCATCCGCTTTCTCTCATCTCCCTTACCATGTCAGAAGAGCTCAGCTTCTCTCTCCCGGACAAAGGTGTATGCAGCCACCTCCCCAATGGCTGCCCCACCTCCCCCGGGGGTGGAGGAGGCAGATGTGGCGAGGCTGGAGCCGAGGGTGGAGGAGAGAGATGGGTATTGGGTGCTGAAGGAGAAGTTCAGGCAGGGCATAAATCCTCAGGAGAAGGTGAAGATTGAGAAAGAGCCGATGACGCTGTACATGGAGAATGGAATTGAAGAGCTTGCTAAGATGTCAATGGAAGATGTCGACAAGGCTAAGGACACTAAGGAGGATATCGATGTGAGGCTCAAGTGGCTTGGCTTGTTTCACAGGAGGAAGCATCAATGTGAGTCTACACCTTATTTAATATGTTTGTATTCCAATATGATCTGCCTATATTTCTTTTCCTTATATGCTCTACTGAGTTGTTTAGGACTTGGATGCATTTAAAGAAACAAGTACACCAGAAGAGAATAGAAGGAGTCATTCCTAGTGGAGGAAGATAGTGCTTGAGGATCTGTAGTTCAAGGTGTCGGTGATTAGCAACGTGCATACGAGCTTTGGTATTGAGGGTTGATTGATCATCCTCTTCATAAGAGCTCGTGTCCCATTCAATCTGAATAACCTCACAAGCTGAGAAATCACCCTTTCTATTCTCTCCATCAGCACTGGTGTTTGCTTTTTTGAATTCTAAAGAAAATGCATGGCACATCAGCTGCAGAAAATCTCCGACATTTATGTGACCCTGCAAAAGTAAGATAATTGATAGACCAGTCTTTACCAAAGTACGGACCATAGGGATAAAGGATATAATACTTGCAAATAGTTTGCTGAACAAATGGCGAGGTCACCTAAAGTGCTAATCTGGTCTCGTTATAATTTGCGTCTCTGGTGCTTAGATGGTAGATTCATGATGAGGCTGAAGCTGCCAAATGGGGTGACAACAAGTGCACAAACCCGATACTTGGCGAGCGTCATCAGGAAATATGGAAAAGACGGGTGCGCGGATGTGACCACCAGGCAGAACTGGCAGATCAGAGGGGTGGTTTTGCCTGATGTTCCGGAAATACTCGAGGGCTTGGCTGAAGTTGGCTTGACCAGCCTCCAAAGTGGCATGGACAATGTGAGGAATCCTGTTGGAAACCCCCTGGCAGGCATCGATCCTGACGAGATAGTCGATACACGGCCTCATACTAATCTACTGTCCCAATTCATCACCGGGAATTTCCATGGAAATCCTGCCATTACAAACTTGTGAGTTCCTGCTGTTTCACTTTATAGCTTTGACATTCTTTAGCATGATTGCACTTTGTTATGACCGACTGTCTTCAGGGGTAACTAACTATCATGTTGCTGCAAATTGGCAGCAATTAAGTAGTGCATATATCGGTCAGTGAATCTAAGATAGCCTTTTGTCGAAAAAAAATCTAAGAGAGCCACCAAAATGACTTATTTGGAAAGTTTTTGACTTTACAATGTTTCAATCAATGAGCTCATGTGCATCGATACTGTGCAGGCCTCGGAAATGGAATGTCTGTGTGATCGGTTCTCATGATCTTTATGAGCATCCTCACATCAATGACCTTGCCTACATGCCTGCAACGAAGAATGGACAATTTGGATTCAATTTGCTGGTTGGTGGATTCTTTAGCCCCAAGCGTTGCGAGGAGGCAATTCCGCTCAATGCCTGGGTCTCATCAGATGATGTAATCCCTGTGTGCAAAGCTGTTCTTGAGGCCTACAGGGATCTTGGAACCAGAGGAAACAGGCAGAGGACAAGAATGATGTGGTTAATTGATGAACTGGTAAGCAATGATGGGGTTAATTCCAAATGGATGTTCTATTGCTCTTCTAAGAGGTCTTACCGGTTAAAATTTTTTAGTTTTTTCATCCTCTTAATCTGATGAACATGTGAACTCTCCAAAATATATGCAGGGTATTGAAGGATTCAGGTCAGAGGTCGAAAAGAGAATGCCCCACCAGAAACTAGAAAGAGCATCCCCCATGGACCTGGTTCGCAAGCAATGGGAGAGGAGGGATTACCTCGGGGTCTATCCTCAGAAGCAAGAAGGATTTAGCTTTGTTGGACTTAACATTCCAGTCGGTCGGGTCCAAGCGGATGACATGGACGAGCTAGCTCGGCTAGCCGACGAGTACGGATCAGGTGAACTCCGGCTCACTGTGGAACAGAACATCGTCATTCCAAACGTCGAGAACTCAAGAATTGAAACCTTGCTCAATGAGCCTCTCTTGAAGAACAGATTTTCCCCCAGTCCACCTCTTCTCATGAAAGGACTTGTTGCGTGTACCGGCAACCAGTTCTGTGGTCAAGCCATTATTGAGACAAAGGCTAGGGCTCTGAAGGTGACCGAGGAAGTGGACAGGCTTGTTTCCGTGACCAGACCCGTGAGGATGCACTGGACTGGATGTCCCAACAGTTGTGGACAAGTACAAGTAGCTGATATCGGGTTCATGGGGTGCATGACAAGGGATGAGAATGGGAAGACTTGTGAGGGGGTGAACGTTTTCTTGGGTGGCAGAATTGGGAGTGACTCGCACTTAGGAGACGTTTATAAGAAAGGTGTTCCGTGTAAAGATGTGGTGCCTTTAGTTGTTGACATACTGGTGAAACACTTCGGAGCTGTTCTCAGAGAGAGGGAAGAAGCCGAAGATTGATTGTATCCTGTGTAGAGATCGACATGCTGTTCATACAAGAATTCCCGGTAGGATGCTAATAATTGAAGGGATTGCAAACTGTACTCAACATGGGGAAGTACACCTGATTTTCAGCGAACGTTTAGCACAATCAATTGCCAAACGATTGGTATCAGTAGTCGCCTCTTCTTTTGGAAAACCATATTTTGGGGGGATGTTGGAACAAAAAGTGTGATTTTTCCACTTTGAATGAACTGTCAGGAATGGGAAAGATACGAGGGATATCCAGATAATTCTCCTTGTACTCATGAACTATGATTAGAAGTGAGCAAGATGGACCGCTCGAACCGGAACCGGACTGGACCAGACTGGACCGACCGGTTTGGTCCGGTTCTAGAGAATATCGGCCCGGTTCCTGATTTTTAAAAGCGGAACTGGTTTCCGGGCGGTCCGGTTCTTGGTTCTAGGATGGGAACCGGACCAACCAGACCGGACCGTTGAATATATATTTTTCTAATTTTTTCATATATATATTTATTTACTTTTTAAAATTTTTGAAAAAAAATAGAAAACCTAATCTAATTTCCCCAATTCCCTCTCGTTTTTACCAATAAATGATTGGTCCCGTTGGAACCAGTCCACGACCCCAAGACTAGTCGGTTTGGTCCACGGTTCCAGGACTAGCCCATTCGATCCTCGGTCCTAAAAACTGGGAACAGGTCCTCCCGGTCCGGTTCTTGGTTCTTGGATTGGACCGGGAGCCAATCACCCCCGACTATGATGATATCAACCTAATAAGACTAATTTTCGCTGTTATGATTGCTTGCCAGCGTGAAACGGCGTAAGCGCACGAGGGAAAGCTTGATGTGTGGAGGCTTTTCCACTGGTATTTGAGTCACCTCATACAGTTTACTTCTCCAGCTTTAATTTTCAAACACCATTATTTTTAGGAGTTCAGAGAGGGGAAAAAAATCACCTCCATTCATTTACTTGTCACTTCTGCTCTGCAGTCATCACGCCAAGAATTTGCTTGATTCAGACTTCCAATCCCAGGCACTTTGCTAACATAAATGTCTGCCCTTTTTATTCACCGCGTATTTGAGTCAATTCATGCAACTACTCAAAGGACGCAAAAATTTTACCAGGAATCAATTATGAATTCCCATTTTGAATTTCGAAATTAAGATACCAAGCTTTCTGATGTAACGCAGAACCTTAGATCACATCAGCTCTCACAGTTAGCCACTCAGACAGAAGTATAGCTTGATTGAAAGTGTAGATTAGAAAAAAATTTTAAAAAAAAGCGCTACTAATATAAACTACATTCGACAATTTGACAATGCAATACACCCGTCATCCAATATATTTAAAAGCTTGAACACGGCAGAACTCAACCTATCTAAGGTGGAGGCACCTGTCGTCTGAATCAGCACAAGAGTTTCTTAGAAATCCAATGGCATTCCAAACAACTTGTTGATATCATCCATGGCCTCCTTAGTAAAGACGGTTGGCTCAAACAAGTCACTTTCTCTTGATTTGCTTGATGGTTTTGGTGCCACCTTGTGTTCAGGATGTTTTACGTCATCGGAAAGAATTGAAAACCCTATACCTCTTTCCCTGTCAAGAGCTTTTGCTGCTGATATCCCTGGATCCACAACTGGTTGATGTTCCAATTCATCATCAGGAAGTATCAGAAATCCACTATAATTTTCCTCCTCCGGTAATTTTTCCCGCTTCTTTGATCTTCTAGATCTTACAAATTCTATCGGCTTTCCAAACATGTTATTTATGTCCTCCATGGCCTCTTTCAAGTTGATCGTGGGGTCTACAAGGCCATGATGGCAAGCATTCTCCACCACTGGCTCATCTAATATGGTTGAACCAACAAACTCGCAAACAACTGTATCCTCTCTGAATTTTCCTCTGGATGAGGTTGCTATACCCAGCTCATCAGAGTTTTCAGGAGCAAGATCCTTTGGTCGAGGAAACACGAAAGCATTCACATGTGAATCAGAGACATTTTGTGCTTGATCCAGCTCCGAGTCTCTATTTTCCTTTCCATCATCATTTCCTTCCTCATCAATGTATATTTGCAATCCTTCCTCTTGAGGCTGAGCAAGTGTGGATCTTGTGTGCTGAAGTGAACAACTCTTCTCCCACTTCTGATCTTGAGATGCTTCAAATTGCTTCTCTAGATTTTCATCAACAAAAACCTTGAAATTGCGGCTGGAACTCTGTTTTTCCCTTTCATGCCTCCTAAGCGATCCTCTGCCAACTGGCATTAAATCAATTGGCTCTCTGAACATGCTGTTGATGGCATTCATTGCCTCCTTCATGTTTATTGTTGGTTCCACCAGTCCATGATGGCATGCATCTTCTGCCTCAGGCTTTCCAACTAGGGCAGTGTCTACCAACTTTACCATTACAGTACCATGGCAAGATATGGCAGGTTCGTCCACTTTCATTTCCTCAGTCAGTTGCTGCTTTGATGTTTTTCTCGGTTCCATCCTTCCACTCGATTCCTTTCCAGCGATCCCATCTGTTCTTGATTCTGCTAGTTGCTTACCATTTTGAGACTTTCCCTCCTGAATTTGATCAGCATCGACATTTTTCTCCTGAGAAACTGATTTCTTAGTGCCATTGTCGTGGCATGTCCCATCATGCCTTCCATAAGAATGGAAAATGTTTTCTTTGGTGGCCCTCCTTTCTTGATGCTGTGGAACATCCACCGTATATTAGATGACTATGACAATGAGAAGGATCACTTAAAGCTGCCACAAGCAACATCGAAAGAAGAACATATGATACCTGGATCCTCTTAATCTTGTGTCTCTCCAACCGACAGAGAAATTGCTCGTACGATTTCTGCAACTCATCCACCGGCTCGGCAAGGCTGCCCAACAGTTAAAAAAAAAGCAGCTTCACAAACCAGGAAGAGTAAAGTCTCTAAAAGTTACATCTGAAACCAAATTATCCATGCACAGAAAGGTTAGCAATGGTTCTGCCAATTTGCTACACTAGGACAGCTTCACAGTTTGTGTTGCAAAAAACTCGTTGCCCGTAAATGAGCTATCACCTTGTTTTTCCGCTAAGGAACCGTGCACCCGTGAAAATAACAGGGGTAAAAGCTTACTTTTGCACTCCTAAGTGATAAATCTTGTCAGCTTCCTCGAATTTCTTCGTCTTCTCAAAGTAAAGAGCATATGCCTGGTAGAAGAGAGACCGCTTCATCCCAATTCGATTCATCTCCATTGCTCTCAAAAGCAACTTCGGATCATCGACATAATCCATCTGCACATTTATCGACAACAAAATCTACTCAATACCATTTTGATCGATGATGAAAGAAGACTCTAATCTCGTGAATGCAATTTCACATGACAAGACTACAAAAGCTCCACCTAAATCCAAATCCTTTTGGCTTACTTTGAGCGAGGCTTGCCCTATTCATGGAAAGACAATAAGGAGAGACTAATGATTCTCGCAAATTTGTTCCCAACATACACGCACATGTAACTTCCGAATTGCAACGAATGCAGTTAAAAGGAAAGGTTTTTTTTTTTTTCTACCAACTGCAGCCAAACGCGAAGGTAACGCAAGTCGTTCCTGTAGCGGCGGTCCGACTGGAACTTCTCGGCGCACTTCTGGAGAAACCTGGGGAGCTTCTCTTCCAGGACGTGAGGAGGAAGACGCTCCTTCATCCTCCTGATCCCACTGCCACAAGCATCGCAAAGCAGCAAAAGAGACGCCAGTCAATCCACAGTTCTAGCGAACGCGAAGCGGGATCGATCGCAGCGCGAGAATATGGAACAGCCGGAGGCGAGGGGGAGGGGAAGGGGGGACAATCTGGAGTTACCGGAGCCAGGGGAGGAGCGGATCGCCGCCGGCGTAGGTTCTGATGTCGGAGATCACGGAGGAGAAGAGATCGTCGCGGTGCGGCTGGGCGGCGCCGCTGGTCTCCGCCATGCTCGCGACGAGAGAGAGAGCCTCAGGTGTCGAAGCAGTGGAGGTGGAAGAAGGAGAGTTCGGAGAATGTCATTTCGATGGCGGCGTCGACCTAAATTTGAATTCCTCCGGGTGGGCCGTGCGCGCATTTCCCCTTCGTTGCTTTAGACGGCGCGTTTTGGGAGACGACAACTATCGTCCGATGCTGAATTGAGTTTAGGGAAAACGAAACAACTTGTCCATGAATTTTGGTTTGATATGTAATATTATTCGTGAACTTTTAATTTGTTTGATATATGGTTCCTGAATTTTTTATATATGTTTCGAATTGAAATATCGAATGCTTTCGTATAGTCCGGAAACTAGATTGAACATGTATTAAAAGTTCAGGGACCACGTCGAATAGAATTAAAAGTTTAGGGGCAATATTAAACATTAGACTAAAATTCACGACTTAATTTAAACATATTAAAAGTTCATAGATCACATTGCACATTAGACTAAAGTCCAGGAGATATTTTGAATTTATCCAAAAATTTTAAACATTTTCATTGATCTTGGAGAAATTAGAAGTAGGAGGTAGGGATGATCAGTTTTCGGACGATCCCCTTCCCATCCAGGAATTAGAAACCGGAGCAATGAGGCCGATTCTCAGTTTCTAAAATCGATTCGGTTCGATTTCTGAGTGGGGCTAATAGAACCAATGATTTGGTTTCACAAACAAATAAATTCCTGTAATGAAAAACTTTCTAAGTTTGGTTGAAAAATAAAGGTGTTTTGTTCTCCTCCATTTGTCTACTGCGAGTTTCTTCCTCTATGAAATCAAGACCCTGCAGGATCAAGTATGATGGCTCATCTGATTGCGGTATGTAATGGCATGAAGCATTGGATCCCACCAAAAAAGAACTCCAAAATGCAAAGAGGCCGCCTTCTCATAGCCTTGCAAGATAAATTTCTAAGAAATTTAAAAGAAGAAATCCATCCGGTCCTTCCATCTATCGAAACCGGGAACTGGATCGATGCTCTCAGAAACCGCCTAGAACCGGTGGATTTGGTCTAGCCCGGTCCGGGCAATTCTCTGTCCGGACGGATACCCCGAATACGAGGAGGAGAGCTTACAGCTCGACGCATCTGGCTTCTTTAAGCAAGGGGAGGGGGGGGGGGTCGAAGAGCCTTGTCACTGCGCCAACTCGGTGCGGCGTTCGAGGATCAAAACTCAGCGTCAGTGTAAAAGAAAAGACAAAAAGAAAAACGAAAGACGAGAGTCAAATCTCCCTCGCTCGAGTTGGCATTTTCACAAACACTCGGCCGTCGCCGCCGGATCACCACCGCTCCGCCGCATCCTTCCGCTTCCCGCCGATCTCTCCTCCGCCGATCGCTGCCCCGCTCGCGGCATTGCCCCCTCCGAGGAAGAAGCTTCGGAATGCGGACGGAGGAGGAGCAGCTCCGGGACTCGATCTGCTGATTGGTCGGTTCGTGGCTGTTTCGGTCCCTCTCTCCGGCTGCGATTCCTCGACATGGACCCGAACGCCCCGAGTACTGTTGATTTCCTCATAGCAATCTACTTCGCCGTCGCACTCGTCGCCGCTCGCTTCTTCTGCGACAGATTCATCTTCCGAGTAAAGCTTTTCCCCTCGCCTCCCCCCCCCCCCCGCGCTCTGAGCACGCGGCATTCTCGAACTTTTTTGAGCTCTCTCGATGGTGATTTTCGCGCGGTGTGCTGCTTGTGCTTCTACTGATGCAATCGCTGTGCATATGAAGCTAGTGTAGACTGGGTGAGGACTTGCTTTTTAGATGCGCTCTGATCAGGTCTCTTTAGGTGGTGTAGATTCAGTGTTTCTCTCCCTCTAATCGTTTAGACTGAGTTCGCAATCTCGTCCGATCAGGTAGGGTTCAGTCGGAACTAGCATTGTGGAAGCGCCTTTGGCAGTCTCTCTCGCTTCGAGAAGTATCTATGCATCTTCCTTTACGTGCATCTTTCTCCTGTATATATGTCTCCCCCACATGGATAATGGTTGGATGGTTATCGATAAAGTACTGCATTATCGATTGAAGAAGGAATTCGTTCTTTCATCCTCTGTTACGATAGAGGCAAAATCTCTCGCGGAAGTTGATTATTTAGCCTTGGAAACGCTAGTTCTGGCTCATAAACTTTACGAGAGAGAACTGTTTGGGATCATTTCGTCTCGGTACGATTATAACGGTTGAGGTGGACTTCCGCTAGTCCTTTACCCTACCAGGCCATGTAGATCTCATACCCATTACTTGAAATTGTCTTGCATCTGACAATGGAATCAAAATCAATAGATTAGAAAAGAATCTGATTGAGTGATGCTTCCTCCTTTTTTGAAATCTTTCACTGTGCTCATTTCCTTTTATCTATGAATTAAGAGACTTGCCCTCTGGTTGCTGCACGATGGGCCTACTCCACTTAAGATTAATGAGGCTGTTCAAGCGAAGATCAGTAAGATATCAGAATCTATGTGGAAGCTAACGTACTATGCTACTGTTGAAGCGTTTGTTCTGTCGATCACCTACCAGGAGCCATGGGTTAGAGACACAAAAGAGTATTTCAGAGGCTGGCCCAATCAAGAACTGAAGTAAGTAATTCGTTTGCTGGAAAAACTGAAATTGATCAATCATTCCAGCAACACGAACCTCATTCAACAGATTTTAGCGTGCATCAAAGTTTATTGCTTTTTCGGAAGAGTACGTGCCGGATTCAAATGTGTCTTACATTTTTGCTAAATATCCTCATGTGATCATCTGCAACTCTTTGTTTGGATCCCTACACAGTACACGGGGATGTCGGGGCCTTTTACTCTAAAGACTCGATTATTGACCAAAAACTTATTTGAGTTGCTAGAGAGGATCTAACATCCCCACGTTTTAGCAGGAAGTTTTGCTATGATGAACTTGTCATGCCTTCAATTACTAACTCATTAGTCAAGCTATGTCGTGATTTTGGCCATGCCTTTTATTGCAATAGTGGTCTGTATACCAAACGGGAAATGAGATAATCTTCCTTAACAAGAATAATTTAAGCATTTTAACTCCAAATCCAAGGCACGAGCTAAAGTTTGAGGGAATAGATTTACACTTGGCTTTTACAAGTGGACCTTAAAGTTGGCATGTCCCAATCTTTATACGAGAAGAGCAAAATTCCCTTTGGATAAGCTTACATGTTATTTCCTCCTCTTCCCCATAATTTATGAAAAAATTGGCACACAAACACTGGAAGCTATAAATTATTTTCTCATTCCATTTCAAGTAGGCTTAGGATCAACAAGTTTGTAGTTGGCCACTATTCTCCTTACATATCAGCAGGTAGCTATTTTGGACCTCTTAGAACCTAAACTCAGATGTATGATGGAGTTTTCTCAGGTTAGGTCATTATCTTGCTTACTGTTCTTTCCTCTTTGAAAAGAAGGTTCCTGCATGGGATGTTGTTTTTGTGGACGTGCTCTAGGCCAGGACCTAGGTTACCCTGATGAGGTGCATTTAAGACACGAGATACTCTCTTTATCTTCCATCTTTCTTCACCAGTGAGAAGAGGAAGGCTGCTGTTATGACCCTCTCATTGATGAATGAACTTTTCAAAATGAATTTTAATGTCCAAAGTGAAACTCAAAAGTCTACGTCAAGCTTGTCGGAAAATAAATTCAAGATCGGATAATCGTCTTAACTATATCCATTTGTTTCCGCATGTCAGGCTTTCCCTTAGGCTTTTCTACATGTGCCAATGTGGTTTCTACATCTACAGCATTGCTGCCCTACTTACATGGGAGACTCGAAGGAAGGATTTTGCTGTCATGATGTCTCATCATGTAATCACTGTCATCTTGATTGGTTATTCCTTCTTGACGAGGTAGGATCTCACTGTCTCAGTAATTCCTTGTTATGTCCAGAACTAAAACACCATTTAACCAATACCAGTGAGGCGGTGCTCATCAATTGTGAAGCAATCCCTCGGTTTCCTAGCTTTAGCCTTCCAAATGGAATAAAAGGGAAAATAGCTGTCATTGGAGTGGAGCTTACCTTGTTTTATAATATGTTCTTTCCTTGAGCATGTCCGTCCTGTAATGCCACTTCTAGCAGGTGGTGACGTCTGTTGCATGGAATAGAAAATATTGTATTATCTCTCTCATCCTATAAGACGGATGCCGGGTGACTGGAGTATGCTGCATTATTTTTAGATCGTGAGACCTTTGCTTGTTACAGAAATGTTAGAAAGTTCAAGAAATCTGTGGTCTTTGCTTAAGCACTGTGTGGCTTATATTACCATGTTAAAACTAAGTAATCTCCGGGTCGTAGCAAATTATAGTTCCCACTATTTGGTCATTATCCCTCTGAGTTTCTCGAATGCTTTTACTTTACTGAAAACCGATTAAGGAAGTCTGAGCTTTGAATCTGCCCCAGAGGCTGCTTTCCCTGTGCTTGATTCTGAGGCTACTTAAATATCAATATTTATTTCAAACAAAGCAGCGTCATTTTATTGAAATACCAGCATGATGTTGATTAGTGCTTGACAGGATTCAGAAAAGCTGGCAAAATTGCTGGCTACTTTTTGTTTCAAAAGATGATTGCTATTAAGTTCATGCCTTTTCTTTTTTTTTTTTGGTAAAGGCATGCCTTTTCTTTTTCTTCTCTCTTTTCGAGTTAAATGTTCTCATGTGGAGAAATTAGCTTTGGGTTCGGGGAGTTGACATTTCAAGGTCTGGTAAGTACAGCCAATCAATAAATTGAAAGATGGACAACACTTGGGATTCTCTTCACCCTGTATGGTGCACCTCTGCCAGAATCTGGACGAGCCATTAGAAAGGACTACTTGGCGGAATTGAAGAATAGAGCTTTAGATGGCACACAAGAAAATTGTACTTAGAGAAGTTTTCTAGTCATATGGTCTCTTAGGTTTTCAGTTGGTAAATGTTTCGCTTCAAGCTTTATGGCTATTTAAAGAAGAAAGTTAACAAAAGCTGTTTAATGGTGAAACAGGTTTTTTCGGATAGGCTCTATTATTCTTGCACTCCATGATGCCAGTGATGTGCTGATGGAAGCTGCAAAAGTCTTTAAGTATTCTGAGAAGGAGTTCAGAGCAAGCCTGTGCTTTGCATTATTTGCCATCTCGTGGCTCGTACTAAGGCTTATATTCTTCCCCTTTTGGGTCATCAAAGCATCTAGGTTGCATCCACTGGTGACTGGTTTTTCTTTTAGCTCGTCTACAATGGCTACTGATACCACGTGCTTTTTGTTTTTTGACAACCAGCTATCACTTATGTGAATTCTTGCCGCTATCAGAAATCTATGGCTGTTCATTATACTATGTCTTCAACACGATGCTTCTGACTCTGCTTGTGTTCCATATTTACTGGTGGGTTCTTATATGCTCAATGATCATGAAGCAGCTAAAAAACAGAGGCAAAGTGGGAGAAGATATAAGATCTGGTAAGCGGTTTAAAGTTCTTCTAGTTTTAGTGTGACGTCGTTTTATACTACTGGTGATGCTGCACATTCAACGATCATCTTTTATGCTTGAACGCCTACTAAAACCTAGTTGAATTGAGTTGACCATTGTTGACGCTTATGACTAAGTGAAATATATCTAGAAAAAGTTTGAAAATTTTTCACATAACTAGAATAGTGCAATTGCTGCTGTTCTACTTCCCGAGGAAAAATAGTGTGCTGCTCGTCGTACTTCCTGAAGTGGCATATTTATTGCTACATTGCTTCTCTAAGCTCCTACCATACTGCCATTAGATAATGTTGTTGGTTTATTCGAGAGGCGTACTGGTAAATTAGGAAGAGCTAATGAAGCGAAATGGTAACTCATGGGTCACTCTTTGATTATGAGTTTGTCGCATCTTTCAAATAGCTCGACTGCTCGTCCAAACTTCTTCGCAACACTTGCAGTTGTTTTCTCGATCAATCTTTTTTTCAGTTTATATTGTTGTGGAATGCAAAAAAATTGAAGTCTCTTCTCGTCGAATTATCTGACTTTTCCCCTCTTTGAAATACAGATTCGGAGGATGATGACTAGATGGAAGTCTTGGCCCATCCAAATTAGTTCTTCATGAGGAAGCTAGTTATGGGATCGTGGCATCTTTTGCCTCTCTTGTTGGTCGGCGAGTTGTCATTGATCGCAAGAAGTTGAAAAATTCTATGGTCCCTGATTTTTGTTCGACCCCTTTTGGGACGGTATTGTAGAGGTAGGGTAACGAAGGAAATCTTTCCCATTTTTTTTCCCCTCGTGGTATATAATTCATAGGCTATTCCTCGTGTAATCTCTCTTTCCACTCATACGATAGACAGATTCGATTAATTGAGAATGTCCCGAAATGGACAAGAAGTAAAACGCGGCTGTCCTTTTCGGGGAGTTGTTTTTCCGTCTCCCTCCCACTTCCATGATTTTTCAGTGCATAATTTATGGTTTTGTTATCAGTTCAGTGTGCCGAGGCGAAACGAAAAGAGTCAGAAAGACGTTTGAAGGCCAGTTGTGCTCTGCCGAGCCTCCAGCGAAGCATCGGAAAGCGATGCTTCAGGGCGGAGTCGTGCGGGACTCGGTTTGATTTTTTGCGGCGACCACTCGGAACTTTTTAGGAGAGATGCTGCGCGTTGTTTTTTTATTTTGGGTGGGGGACATCGGATTGTGCGGTTTAACTCCCAAGGAAGGGTCCACAGGGTCCCACCCAGTTGTGCTTTGTCTCATGCAGACTCTGCGTTTTCGGCATCTTTGACCTTTTGACCGGTATTGTCGGTTACGAGACACACAGTTCAATTCGATGGAAGTTATATTCCTCAATCGGATTGCGTTCTGGAATGTGTCGGATAATTAATGGGGGGAGCTCCGGAACCTGGAACGCAACTGCTCAGTACAGCTGGCGCTGTACGGTTTTAGGCATCGGACGGCGCTAGACGGTTTAAGGTTGGTCAAAATCTTATCCGTTAATCGATTCATGTGTAAACCGAGTTGGTCATGGGTCGGGACTCGGTTGCACCTAACTCGGTTGACGCCCGCGTTTGCGCTGGTCTACTGATGCTCCTAACTGTCTCAAAGCGAAGATCGCCTTTGCGTCTTTAAATTCTTTTCTTTGACTTTATTGTTTGGCCAATCTTTTGTCTTTAGTTTGAGGGTTAAAGTTTTGAGATGATGAATTTTTTCAGAAATTTTGTAATTTTACCTTCGACATGAACTTCATTGCCAACAGAGATTCGGCTGCTCACTCAAAGATTTAGATTGGTGATAGAAAAATTTCTGTAATTAGTTTGCTTAAAGCCGAGCATTTTAATTTTTAAAATATTCTAAGAACTTCATTGGGATTAGCTCTTTTTTGAAACAAAATCTTCTCATACGTTAATTAAGATCATTAATTGAGTTGGTCATGGGTCGGGACTCGGTTGTACCTGACTCGGTCAACGCCCGCGTTTACGCTGGTCTACTGATGCTCCTCACTATCTCAAAGCGAAGATCACCTTTGCGTCCTTAAATTCTTTTCTTTGACTTTATTGTTCGACCAATCTTTTGTCTTTAGTTTGAGGGTCAAAGTTTTGAGATGATGAATTTTTTCAGAAATTTTGTAATTTTACCTTCAACATGAACTTCATTGCCAACAGGAATTCGGCTGCTCACTCAAAGATTTAAATTGCCGACGGAAAATTTACCGTGATTAGTTTGCTTAATGCCGAACATTTAAATTTTAAAAATATTCTAAGAACTTCATTGGGATTAGCTCTTTTTTGAAACAAAATCTTCTCATACATTAATTAAGATCATTAATTGAGTTAGTAATATGACTAGACTGCATAGAGGGAAATTTTTAGATAAGGATTTGAACTGGAGCCATATAATCCCTAGAGTAGACCTTGTCTTGAATAAGGCTTCGTTTATTTCGTGAAAAATGAATAATTTAAAAAGCATTTATCTCAAAATGATCGCTTGAAATAGCTAGTCAATGAAAAAAAATTTTAGTACCGACAATAATGTATGTCTCAACATCTTCACGAACGATGGAAAATATTGTTCGTTCATTCCATTTTATAAGAGACAAGCTATCCCTTTTAAGAGCATATTTTGCAAATCATTCATTTTTTTCAAGAAACATACATAGTCTAGGTGTCTAAAGTGGCCAGCTTAATCTCAAATAAGGATCTAAATTCACCCACCGTCTTTTTCCTGCAACTAGGGTAAGCCCGATTTTCTCAAAAATTCACAAACGGGTAACATCTTAAAAATAAAAAAACCCCGAATCAAATTCTCTTTCGTGGATTCGGATCGATTCCCCATTTGTGATACTCACCACGTGCAGGCTCTAAGGCCTTAGGAAGTAAGGAATCCATTTTTGCTCCAACAAGAGTTCCCAATCTACGCAGCCCCCCACCAGGTCACCCCATCACATGAACAGAACCACCGGCAAGAAACTCATGTTGGATTGTCCCAATCAACTGTGTACAGTATCACACGAGAAAAAAATGCCTTGTCCAAACTAGTTTTAAAATGACAACCGCAAACCGACCAAAAACCCACCGCCTAATGAATTCAAGTGGGGGCTTTTTGATCTTTAGAATTTTGGCCATTCTTCAATTGGTCAGCACGAACCCTAGATCCAATTTAGGTAAAATCATAAAAAAAAAAGGAAAGGAATTGGACGAAATTGCCCCTGCTCTATATCCTTGGGAAAAGCTAGCCGGCGAATTCGGACTCTTAATTTGAGACTAAATCGATCACTCAGGACCTTTAATTGATATAAGGTCTATTCCGAGCCCTCCCCCCCCCCTTTTTTTCCGAGAAAATGGCTCAACTTCACGCCCTTAATTGCCCTCCCCTGCCCCTCCTTTTTTTCCGAGAAAATGGCTCAACTTCACACCCTTAATTAGAATATGGATGTGTAGTTTGACGAAGAATGCACTTCATAAATTCTCAACTTCCCAATATTCTGTGATTCATCTTTCATCGAGCACAATACTGGAAAAAAAGAAGAAGAAGAGATTATTAAAAAATCGTGCGCTGAGCAAGAGAAAAAAATTACAACGTGAACAACGCGTATTGATCAATGAAGGATCGGATGTCGTCTACACCACGGGCGGTGGGCGACATCACGTAAAATTCCTTGATATTTCTTCGGGAAAACTCTTCTTTATTTTTACAAAAAAAAAAAAAGAGGGAACAAGAAAAAGAATCCTACTCCCTTCAGCCGGTGGCCCGTCATCGAAGCGGGCCCCACCGACCTCCCGCCCACGGCCTCCGACGTCAGCACAACCGTCAGCACCACCCGTCCCCTTCCTCGCTTTCGCTCCTCCCAACCCAAACTCCACCAACGGAGAACGACACGTGACCCCGCGCAAGTCATGTTGCCACATCCCTCGCTTTTCGGCACGTGCGAGACCCCAATCAAAACGAATAAACCGCCTCCTCCCAAACCAGAGAAAACCAAACCGTGTGTGAACTGTGTGTGTCCAGGCTGGCAACATCCACGTCGGCAAACCACCGTAGCGTATATAAACCCGTTGACTCTCTCCTCTCCCCATGGTTCCTCAACTCAACCGCCACAACCACGAAGCAAGAGCAGCAGAACGACCCCAGAGCTCCAGTGCGTCGACATGCAGAGCAAGAGACTCAAGCTCACTGAAACAGCCCCGCAGCCGCCGTACCCGCTGCAGCACCGCCTCACCCAGGACCAAGAGTTCTCCATCATGGTCACCGCCCTCAAAAACGTCGTCTCCGGCGCCGCCGACATGGCCCCTTGCATCATCCCTCCCGGCTCCGCCGGCGACAACTGCTGCTGGGACAGAGACTTCGTGGCCATCTCCGATCTCGACACGTGCCGGGTGTGCGGGATCGAGGGCTGCCTCGGGTGCGACTTCTTCCCCCCCATCGCCGGCCAAGCGGAAGAGAAAAGTAGCAGCGGCGCAGCATCCAAGAAGAGGCCGTCGCCCACATCGTCGCGCCCGCTGGGCAAGAAGAAGTACAGGGGAGTGAGGCAGCGCCCATGGGGGAAGTGGGCGGCGGAGATCCGGGACCCGAGGCGGGCGGTCCGGGTCTGGCTCGGGACGTTCAACACGGCGGAGGAGGCCGCGCGGGCCTACGACAAGGCGGCCATCGAGTTCCGCGGGGCGCGCGCGAAGCTCAACTTCCAGCACCAGGACCACTCGCTCCTACCGCCTCCGCCCCCGCCCCCGCCGCCGGTCACAGCGCTTCCTCAGAGACAGGACCCAAGGACGAAGACAGTGGACAATAACGATTCGGGAATGGGGTCGAACTCGGAGGAGAACAAGGGGAAGGGGAAGGCGGCAGAAGCGGACGACTGCTGGCGGGAAATGTTCAAGGAGGAGGGCGAGATGGAGAAGGAGTGGATGATGTGGATGGACCTGGGAGGCGATTCCTCGGAGTCGAATGGGCAGACCGTGCATTCGTTTTGATTCATTGATTCACTCGAACGACCAACGCATACGTTGTATACTGTATAATTAGTTCTAAGCATTCGTTTCTTCTTCGATTGCTCTTCTTCCTGAACTTCCGAGTCCTGTGGTCATGCCTGTCCGAATTACTACAGCATCTTCTGCATCTGCATGATGACCACGTGAAGAAGTGAGCTACAAGGTGACGGAGCCCCGCTTGATAGTAAAAAGTAAAAGGACACGTGCGTAGATCAATGTGAAATCGTGCCTAAAACAACGAAGAAACCGTGACAAAATGGTCGGGATACGCTAAAGAAAAAAGATTATCCAGATCGAGGCCAGGCTGGCCAGTTGGGACAAATGACTGATGAAGTGACGTCAAGCTCCTTTTCGGTTTCTCTTCTCCTTCTTGGCCTTCAAGAAGATGTGTTGGAGTTGGAACCCATGAGTGGGACCCGAACTGTTTGACCAAAACGCGACGTGTGAACCTGGTTGACTACTCGTTTTGGTCCGGTCAAACTGCGTGTCGTGTTTTGTCTCGCAACGCATTACGAATAGGGCGGTGGGCCTATTTTTTAACTTTATCTTGCCCACGCCGCCCAAAGTAAACAATAGAATAATAAAAATTTAATTCCGAATTTTCGCAGCCCTTTTTTTTATTTACCTTTTTTGGTTGAACCCGACCCGAACACCTCCTTTTTTGCCCAGAAACGATATGCACCGTAGAGATGTGATCCGACGGGCTGAAATCGCTCGCGTTCGAAGCCGAGCTCAGCCATTGCGTCGTCAACTCTCCAAAACGAAACTCACCGATCACCACCCTTAGTTCACTTCCGTTTCGGTGGCAAGAAGTTGCTGTTCTTTTCCCAGGCCTTTTGCCCGAGCCGAGCTCGTTTACACTGTAAGTAAATTCTCTCAGCGTCGATATTCTTCAACTCCGCATGCATAGAACACTTCGAAACTGGCCTTGGTATTCCGAATTTCTCACCAGTTCTGGTTGCTATGCTTTCATTGGGATGTAGAGGTAGTGTTTTGCGCTTATGCGGTTGATCCAGGGCATTTCCAGAGCGCTTCTTTTTTGGGTTTCATGGGTCAAAGCTCGTCGCTTTCTTTGCCCTTTCGTCCGTTTTATGGAAACCCACAAGTTATGTGTCTTCGGGGTCTCAGCTTTTCAGGCCGGGTGATGCTCTTGCTTGTTTTTCTTCTGATTCTGGGCTTGAAAGGACTCAAACTTGATCGTGTCATGATGCGGATTAATTCATTCATAGCCGCACGTGCTCCTTCCTTTTCTTCTTCGCGATGCTTTTCGTGCCGGTTGGCATTGGTCAGTGTGTTCTGATACATGCAGACGCCCAATGCTTCGAAAAAGGAGAAAAGAATGGCAGTCTAGTTATATGTTATATGAGCTCTTCTGGCAGGTGAAACTCTGCTTTGTCCGATTGCGTCGAGAAAGGAGTCAAACTTGGTAATATCGTGATTTAAATCGATTTGGTTTGTTGCAGCATGTGTTCCTCTGTGTGGTTCAATGTGATGACGATTGGGTACGGAGTCCAGTCTATGATGACAAATTGTCTTTGAAACATGATGGGCTATCATTTGTTATAATCCTTGTTTATGTTAGTAGAGCGCCTGTTCCATTCTGGTTCAGAGTTATACCTTTTCTTCCATCATGTTGATTTTCCTCACCTTTAGAGATAAGGCTAAATCCGGGAGATCTGTTTTGGCGAGTGTCATTTCTTCTTATGAAAATTACTCCCCGCCATGCTTATTATAGATGGGTTACGGCTAATGGCGTGTTTTTGTGGGGCAATGCGTCAGTCAGAAAAGCTGGTAAATAGTGGCTTGATCGGAGTCTTATCATTACATGAGTTTCCTTCCTGTCCCTTCGTTAGATCTGACTTTCATGATAGAGATGCTTTGTTTTGTTTCTAGTTTGAGATGGCACCTCAGACTCAAAGGTCCGCGGCTCAAGGAAATTCCCAAGCAGTCGAGCCCACAAAAGGAATGGATGCGTCACAAGAAGCAGTCAGTTAACAAGACTGTTAGACACGAGCAGAGTGGGCAACAGCTAGCAGGGGGCAGAACTGTTCTGACTGCACATCAACGGGATGTAGTGATTCGTTTACTGCAAACCACCCACGAGCTAATTCTGGAGATACAACAAAAGTGTGCTGGTATTCAAGCTTGGTTCACGCAGCAACGGCGTAATAACAATTTCATGAAACTAAATCCACCAACTTTTTTGGGGGGTGCCAACCACTCAGAGGCTGTAGCTCGGTCGATTAAAATGGAGGAGCTTTTCAATGTATTTGGATGCTCCTATGAAGAGAAAGTGGATTATGCCACCTGTAGGTTGAGCTAGACAGCTATCACCTGGTGGCAGCTTGAGAAAAGTAAGTGCAAACAGGGCGCGGAGCCATGTACTTGAGATAACTTTGAAAAGGCTTTCTGTGCACAGTATGTTCCAGACAGTGTTCGACTTCAAATGGCAGAAGATCTCATCAACCTGAAGCAGAAGAACTTGACCGTAGTTTAGTAAACTGGCAAGGTTTGTGCCACTGTGGGTGGACGGAGATGAGGTCCTTGCTCAGAGGTTTGAAGGGGGATTGAGGCCTCAGATTGAGGCATTGGTGATCCCGTTTGATCTAAAGGCATGCAGGGATATTGCCAGAAAAGCTTCTTTGGTTGAGAAATGCCTCCTCGAGGTAGAAAGGGACAGAAATGATGTGCAAAAGAAGAGGCATGCCATCGAGGTGCCCCGACAATAACAGGATTCATATAATCCCAAGGGCAGGGATTCAAAGTGCTTGCGCCTTCAGATGGAAAGTGATTTGATCAATCTGAAACAGAATAACTTGACAGTGGCCGAATATGAGGCTGAGTTTGATAGACTAGCGACTTTTCCTCCTTCCTTGGTAGCAGATGAGGCAATCCGAGCATTGATATTCGAAGAGGGATTAAAGCCTCGGATCAAACTTGCTGTGGTCCCATTTGAGCTGAAAACTTTCACTGCTGTGGTGAATAAGGCTAAGCTGGTAGAGAGAGTTCTCGAGGAGGAAGTTGGACACGGACAGATTTGAATCTGCTTGATCAGGAGTTCCTTCACTCTTTCTTTTGCCTCGTCAATCAGGACTTGGGACGCTCGTGGCCTAAAAAATGTATAGGGAATCAGGGACATTGTGAATAGCACGGATCTTCTTTCTCTTTCGTTTTTGCGTTGTTATCAGGACTCGGGATCCTAAAGATTGTGGATGGTTTGTTTGAAAGGTTCATGAGAATTTGTGGGAAGACAGACAAAGAACTCGTGAATGGCGATTAGCTTTTTTTTGGGTTGTTTTTGTTTACTTCCAAGAGGAGCTTTTCGTTTGGGACACAACTGCTGCTTTAAATTGCTCCGGGAAAGAAAGCGAGCGGCGCCCTGCTAACGTGAGCCTCTGTCCCTCCCCCTTCCTCTGTCCTTCTCGTCTTGTCCCAGGTGAACGAGATGGACCTTCCAAACTTAGATTGGATAGGACTAATCGGTTTGGTCCGATTCTCACAAATATTGGTCCAGTTTTCGATTCTTAAAAGTAAAATCATTTCCTGGATGATCCGGTTTGTTGCGACCTAAATTTTCTTAGGCTAATGAATTATTAAGACTAAGCTTAACTCAAACCCTTCCAAACTCTACCAATTCATAACTTAGGGTTTAAATTTTTAATATGCCAAAGTTTTCGTGCTTAGTGTCACTACTAATCTATTTGTGGTAGGTCGATTAGAAACCTAAATAAAACATAGGGAGATATGTTTTATTCTTACGAACCAAAGATTCTAAGCTCGGAGACTTGATTACGCTAGATTTAGATTAACGCCCTTTCGGTACCTTTTCTTTTCAAAAAATGTTCTGACAAACTGTTTTGATTCATTTTAACTTAGTCACTAGCATGTGAGGTGATCATACGGGTGCGCAAACCACCAAAGTAACACCCAATAATCAAAACATTAAATAAATTACAAGATTGGGAGAATTAGTTACCTCGAAGCAACGTAAGCATCTGCATTGTTAACTAGAAAATCACATCAACAATCCTAATATGATTTCTAATTAATAAGCAGTTCACTCAATATTTTTTTGGATTTTCACTTATTTAAATGAAAGCTAACCTATAAGTAATGACGTGCAAAAATCAACATGCGATTAATGCAGCCTAACATACAAACTATATGTCATGCGACGACGTGACATAATTCTAATGACAGACAATTGGTAATTTCTAATGAAATTCGGAATTAAAAAAATGCTTAAATTAACATGCAATCTATTCTAAAAAAATGATAATTTAATCTATCCTAAAGTGACTTCTTTTTGGTATTTTTATGAAAATTCGAAATCAAGAATTACCCTAAAATGAACCATCGAGATCAGGATAATATCTAAATTAAACTAGGAAATAAATTACTCTAATTCCTAATTTAAATTAAAAAGTTATCCTATCAACTTATTCAAAGAAAGTTATTCTAAACTTATCCTAAACATGCATCATTATTTTCTAATAAGATCAATTCAAATCCTAACTAATCTTTTTTTGGAATTCTCTTTTTAAAGGAAATAAATCAAATAGACATATAACCACCACGATCAAAACCAATCCACGCGATCCGCAAGATTTGTTTTATTATCTTTGAATCAGGACAAGAAATCAAATTAACGATCATATCTATAGGGTTACAGATATCGACGGAAAGTTGATTATTCAAATTTGGAAAGCGAATAAAATCTATTATCGTATCCAAGTGATTATGGATAAGATAACGATTTTCCGTATCACCGTGTATTGTATCGGATAGTCGTCCAAATACGTTGCCAAATTAGGAATGATTCCTAATTTTGAGTATTTTCAAATATTGCGGATATAACACACATCATCCTAAGGTATCTAGCAATCCACGCACTATTCACGAAATTTTAAAACACCCGAAAGATTAGGAAATTAAATATTCTAAGACTATATATGAGAATCTTACCTAATTTGTGGATATTTCCAAATTTAAATTGCCGGGATTGCGGATCGAGATCGGGTGGAGCATACGGCTAGCGGGTGGCTGACAGCGGGTGAGGCCACGAGACTCACGACTGATTGGAGAGCTCACGGAGCGACCTCAAACAAGCTCTATGAGACTGGACTGGTACTCTCGGTGTGCAGCCGCTCATTGCGAGGGGACTCGTAGCGAGGCTCACAGCTCTCGAAGAGAAGTCCCGATCTTCAAAGCTCAAACGATGTGCTCCGTCTTTCTATTTATAGTGTCTCTTCTTCCCTTTTGGCACTTTCTGCATGTGAAATTCAATGGGGGTGCAAGAAGAAAGTGGAAAAGAATAATAATGGGATGCAAATATTGGATATTGATGAGGAATCAGCCTCCCTTTTTTTGTCTTCTTCTCCTCAACAACTTATATTGGCCCCGTGAAGAAGCTAAGATTTGGGCGAGAATTGTTGAAGCGAAGCGTGGATGACTAGTGCACTCCGTCACGACCATCTTCTTCCTGGTGTACCGTGGGTGTTGCTGAGGAAGCAACACTAGCCTCCCTCTACTTTTTTTTTTTCCGCCGTGAATAGTCAATTGTGATGCTCCCCTCACGATTTCATCTCTTTATTCTCTGGCCGTCTCTCAATGTGGCCGTGTGATTCAATTGTGTGGCCTCGTGGCTTGACAGTGAAGCTCAGCAGATCAATTCACGGGGTGTCGGCATCGGGGAACAGGTCTGCAGCATGTCAAGGCTGGAGCAAAAAGCAGCCGCGACTGTCGAGGGATCCTCGGCTCGGATGGAAGCAGTGACTCTTCCCGGTATGAGGCAGTAGTGGGCGTCAAGGGACAGCAGTAGCAATGATTGTCGAGGGACAGTAGCTGCGGTGATCGTCGCGGTGGTGGTTCGCGGGATTGGCAACGATGAGGAGCGGTGAAGATAGTGCGGTCGCGAGGCGGCGCGACGGTGGGGCAGGCATGTGCACGAGCAACTCTCTCTTACTCTTGTTCTTGCTCACGTGTCTCTCGTACTTTTAAGAATTGTGTTCTGAAAATAGTTATGAGAGCCCCCTCTGATTATGACGCATAACGACATATTTATATCGCAACCCTAGGTTAATTAATCGGGTTTCCTAGTCCTAATGGGCTTAAACTTAGGCTTTATTAATTTTATTTTGATTCCAAATGAGCTAAATTAATTCGGGCTGATTTAAGCTCAAATTAAAATAATCAAAGCCATTTAGACTTTGTGAATTCTGGCCCCCAATCTCTTGAGTGAGCCGAGTGTTCGAGCTCGGTTTACGCGATGAATTTTCAGCTTTCTCGCCACTGTCGGTCCGATACGGAATGCAACTAACCTATATGAACTTAAACTATATGTTATGTAATTTTAATATTTTTGTTTAAGGATTAAAATTTAATCACTAATTTTCTATGCAAAGTATCATTAAATGGTCGATTGAAATTTAGGTGTCAACACGGTTCTCGATTTTAGAGTGGGAATCGGACCGGACCTATATATATATTTCTAATTATGTATATTTTTATTTATTTGCTTTTCAAAATTTTTGACAAAAAATAGAAAGCCTAATTTAATTTTCCAAATTCCCTCTTCTTTTTACCAATAAGTGATTGGTCCCATTAGAATCATCGGACCGGAGTCCGGTCCACAGTTTCAAAACTAGCCGGTCCGGTCCCCAATCCTAAAAGCTGGGAACCAATCCTCCCGGTCCGATTTTCGATTCTTGGGCTGACCAGACTGGACCGGGAACCCGCTCGCCCCCAGGTACCGCTCGCCCGTATTCTTGTCCCCGCAAGCAAGTCTCTCTCTCTGTAGAGCCGGCACGTATGCGCTCGCCGCCGGTCACAGTGCTTCCTCAGAGACAGGACCCAAGGACGAAGACACTGGACAATAACGATTCGGGAATGGGGTCGAACTCGGAGGAGAACAAGGGGAAGGGGACGACGGCAGAAGCAGACGACTTCTGGGAAATGTTCGAGGACGAGGGCGAGATGGAGAGGGAGTGGATGATGTGGATGGACCTGGGAGGCGATTCCTCGGACTCGAATGGGCAGACCGTGCATTCGTTTTGATTCATTGATTCACTCGAACGACCGACGCATACACTGTGTACTGTATAATTAGTTCTAAGCATTCGTTTCTTCTTCGATGTGAGCATATTTTTTTGTATTGCTCACGATAAGAGATTATATTCAGATTGGTCTTCTTCCTGAACTTCCGAGTCCTGTGGTCATGTCTGTCCGAATTACTACAGCATCTTCTGCATCTGCATGATGACCACGTGAAGAAGTGAGCTACAAGGTGACGGAGCCCCGCTTGATAGTAAAAAGTAAAAGGACACGTGCGTAGATCAATGTGAAATCGTGCCTAAAACAACAAAGAAACCGTGACAAAATGGTCGGGATACGCTAAAGAAAAAATATTATCCAGATCGAGGCCAGGCTGGCCAGTTGGGACAAATGACTGATGAAGTGACGTCAAGCTCCTTTTCGGTTTCTCTTCTCCTTCTTGGCCTTTAAGAAGATGTGTTGGAGTTGGAACCCATGAGTGGGACCCGAACTGTTTGACCAAAACGCGACGTGTGAACCTGGTTGACTACTAGTTTTGGTCCGGTCAAACTGCGTGTCGTGTTTTGTCTCGCAACGCATTACGAATAGGGCGGTGGGCCTATTTTTTAACTTTATCTTGCCCACGCCGCCCAAAGTAAACAATAGAATAATAAAAATTTAATTCCGAATTTTCGCAGCCCTTTTTTTTATTTACCTTTTTTGGTTGAACCCGACCCGAACACCTCCTTTTTTGCCCAGAAACGATATGCACCGTAGAGATGTGATCCGACGGGCTGAAATCGCTCGCGTTCGAAGCCGAGCTCAGCCATGGCGTCGTCAACTCTCCAAAACGAAAACTCACCGATCGCCACCCTTAGTTCACTTCCGTTTCGGTGGCAAGAAGTTGCTGTTCTTTTCCCAGGCCTTTTGCCCGAGCCGAGCTCGTTTACACTGTAAGTAAATTCTCTCAGCGTCGATATTCTTCAACTCCGCATGCATAGAACACTTCGAAACTGGCCTTGGTATTCCGAATTTCTCACCAGTTCTGGTTGCTATGCTTTCATTGGGATGTAGAGGTAGTGTTTTGCGCTTATGCGGTTGATCCAGGGCATTTCCAGAGCGCTTCTTTTTTGGGGTTTCATGGGTCAAAGTTCGTCGCTTTCTTTGCCCTTTCGTCCGTTTTATGGAAACCCACAAGTTATGTGTCTTCGGGGTTTCAGCTTTCCAGGCCGGGTGATGCTCTTGCTTTTTTTTCTTCTGATTCTGGGCTTGAAAGGACTCAAAACTTGATCGTGTCATGATGCGGATTAATTCATTCATAGCCGCACGTGCTCTCCTTCCTTTTCTTCTTCGCGATGCTTTTCGTGTCGGTTGGCATTAGTCAGTGTGTTCTGATACATGCAGACGCCCAATGCTTCGGAAAAGGAGGAAAGAATGGCAGTCTAGTTATATGCTATATGAGCTCTTCTGGCAGGTGAAACTCTGGTTTGCCCGATTGGGTCGAGAAAGGACTCAAACTTGGTAATAATGTCATGGTTTAAATCGATTTGGTTTGTTGCAGCATGTGTTCCTCTGTGTGGTTCAATGTGATGACGATTGGGTACGGAGTCCAGTCTATGATGACAAATTGTCTTTGAAACATGATGGGCTATCATTTGCTATAATCCTTGTTTATGTTAGTAGAGCCGCTGTTCTATTCTGGTTCAGAGTTATACCTTTTCTTCCATCATGTTGATTTTCCTCGCCTTTAGAGATAAGGCTAAATCCGGGATATCTGTTTTGGCGAGTGTCATTTCTTCTTATGAAAATTACTCCCCGCCATGCTTATTATAGATGGGTTACGGCTAATGGCGTGTTTTTGTGGGGCAATGCGTCAGTTGAACAGCTGGTAAATAGTGGCTTGATCGGAGTCTTATCATTACATGAGTTTCATTCCTATCCCTTTGTTAGATCTGACTTTCATGATAGAGATGCTTTGTTTTGTTTCTAGTTTGAGATGGCACCTCAGACTCAAAGGTCCGCGGCTCAAGGAAATTCCCAAGCAGTCGAGCCTACAAAAGGAATGGATGCATCACAAGAAGCATTCAGTTAACAAGACTGTTAGACACGCGCAGTGTGGGCAACAGCTAGCAGGGGACAGAACTGTTCTGACTGCACATCAACGGGATGTAGTGATTCATTTACTGCAAACCACCCACGAGCTAATTCTGGAGATACAACAAAAGTGTGCTGGTATTCAAGCTTTGTTCACGCAGCAACGGCGTAATAACAATTTCATGAAACTAAATCCACCAACTTTTTTGGGGGGTGCCAACCACTCAGAGGCTGTAGCTTGGTTGATTAAAATGGAGGAGCTTTTCAATGTATTTGGATGCTCCTATGAAGAGAAAGTGGATTGTGCCACCTATAGGTTGAGCTAGACAGCTATCACTTGGTGGCAGCTTGAGAAAAGTAAGTGCAAACAGGGCGCAGAGCCATGTACTTGGGATAACTTTGAAAAGGCTTTCTGTGCACAGTATGTTCCAGACAGTGTTCGACTTCAAATGGCAGAAGATCTCATCAACCTGAAGCAGAAGAACTTGACCATAGTTTAGTAAACTGGCAAGGTTTGTGCCACTGTGGGTGGACGGAGATGAGGTCCTTGCTCGGAGGTTTGAAGGGGGATTGAGGCCTCAGATCAAGGCATTGGTGATCCCATTCGAACTAAAGGCATGCAGGGATATTGCCAGAAAAGCTTCTTTGGTTGAGAAATGCCTCCTCGAGGTAGAAAGGGACAGAAATGATGTGCAAAAGAAGAGGCATGCTATCGAGGTGCCCCAACAAGAACAGGATTCATATAATCCCAAGGGCAGGGATTCAAAGTGCTTGCGCCTTCAGATGGAAAGTGATTTGATCAATCTGAAACAGAATAACTTGACAGTGGCCGAATCTGAGGCTGAGTTTGATAGACTAGCAACTTTTGCTCCTTCCTTGGTAGCAGATGAGGCAATCCAAGCATTGATATTCGAAGAGTGATTAAAGCCTCAAATCAAACTTGCTGTGGTCCCATTTGAGCTGAAAACTTTCACTGCTGTGGTGAATAAGGCTAAGCTGGTAGAGAGAGTTATTGAGGAGGAAATTGGACACGGACAGATTTGAATCTGCTTGATCAGGAGTTCCTTCACTCTTTCTTTTGCCTCGTCAATCAGGACTTGGGACGCTCGTGGCCTAAAAAATGTATAGGGAATCAGGGACATTGTGAATAGCACGGATCTTCTTTCTCTTTCGTTTTTGCCTTGTTATCGGGACTTGGGATCCTAAAGATTGTGGATGTTTTGTTTGAAAGGTTCATGAGAACTGGTGGGAAGACAGACAAAGAACTCGTGAATGGCGATTAGCTTTTTTTTGGGTTGTTTTTGTGTACTTCCAAGAGGAGCTTTTCGTTTGGGACACAACTGCTGCTGTAAATTGAGCTCTGTGTCTTTTTGCAACGATGCCCTAGCTAGATTAGGCTCAGAGTTCGTCGTAGATAAGTGGTTACGCACTTGAAATAATCTATAAATCTAGGCATGTCACATGAGTGGGGACCAAGCGCGGTCTAAGTTTTACTTTGGAACATTGGGGAAGTTACCATTTCATAACGGAATGGCACTCCCCTTGAATTTTGTTGTTCAATCCTAACGTGCATTATGAATGAAGATTTTGCTTATTGCGATAGGCAAAAGCTCTTTGCATGCATACGAGGGACTTTTTGTGGAGATTTCGCCTTTGCTTGATCTTATAGCTTGCACTTGGAGATTACCGCATCGTTCGTTGAGATGAGCAAGCTCTCTAGAACTTTGGGAAAGCGAGTTTTCCTGGAAGCATTTATTCCAGCGATGAAGTGCTTACGACTTCATCTAATCTTTCCTCTCAACAGGACCTTCGTATTTGTTGAAAACTTAAGAGAAAATTTCATCGCCACTCCGAAATCTTCATAAAAGAAGTTGGATCATCTTCATTCACACTCGGGGGTTAAAAAGAAGTAAGTCAGCAAATTTTATGAATCACACAACTCCAAGGTCAGAGAAGAACAACACAAAGAGAAAAAGAAGAGAAGGGAGATCTAATTACATCATTTGTGCACCACAAGAAAAAAAAAACTTCTATTCTATACATGATTCAGAAATCAACTGTACTATCGCCTGCCAGAGAGACTGATGGAGCTAACTTTCATGGGGGTTGCCACCACCAATGGAGCTTCTGGAGAGTCGCTGACGGCAAACTTGTCGTGCATGAAGCGGCTTTCAACTATGGATTCGTCCTTCAGCACAATCTTGTAACAATAACAGCTTTTAAGGCCTTGCTGATTCCGGTAGCACTGGTGCGCGCTGTTCTTCACTTGCTGGAAGTCCCATATCACGCTGAATTTTCCCACCGTCGCCACAAGATGCCTTTCTTGTTTACCATTCTCAGTAACCTGAAAGAAAAAAACAATTCAAGAAATTAGACAAAAATACGTGAAGTTATATCTGAGTCCATCCAGACGCATTTTAGGTATAAAAGAAATGACACAGCCGTAAAAACACTATCAATAGATAAACAACATAGATCCAGCTATAGTGCGTTAGTTCTCATGCCCAGACAGAAACGATGTCTTGTAACACTAAAGAGTTAATTCTTGCCCAGCACCAGCTTGTCACACAAAGACGGCCTGCCTTCCTGACAAGCTAATAGATGATGCCAGCATATTGAAATAGAAAACTTCCAACTTCCCCAAAAAATTTTAATGGATTTAACTGAATTCCACAAGAATAACCGTTGCAACAAAATTTCTATTCACAGAGATATTGACTGTATGATGCAAAAGCTCATGATAGCTTAATAAATGACTGCTAAGTGAACAATTCACAGAGATTCACAGATACCCAAAACCTCAAATGTGACAAATAGTGGAACTAAAAATAACACAATCCAACAACGCATTCATGTATAGATGAATCCAAGGCGACTCCACTGCACAAAGTAAAAGAAAGAAATGAGGTTTACCCATGAGAAGTGGCCACCATGGAACTTATTGTTCTCGCCGGCCAAATGTGAATCCAACGGAGTCAGCTTCAACAATCGTGGGGCTGGAATCTTGTTTCCCATGCGACCAGTAAATCCAGTTTTCGTCCTCCCATCTTTGTCAGTGAACAGAGTGCATATAAGAACCAAGTATGTGTCCGTTGTTCCCAGCACCCACTTTCCATCGTAAGTCACATCAACCTGCGTAATCGGAGAACCAAGCCCTGGAAATGCAGTTTTGGCCTGCCTCATCGAAGTCTTGGAGTACAACCTTATCTTACCATCAATGGAACCGACAACAATCGAACCATCCCCGGTGGTCGCAAAGCACTGGAAGTTTGTTCCCCGTGAAAACTGGTGACCCTGAGTCCATTGCAAAACAGGAGAATTCGAACTCGCAATATTTTGCACAATCCCTCTCCTATCTCTCATATCCCACTGACAGAGCCTATTATCGTCCAACCCTAAAAATGTCGATTCCGAGGGATCCAGCTGCGAGCCTTTAGTGTCATTCGTAATATCTCTCATCGTAATATCTGCCCCATCCTTCTCAAACTTCCATTCAGTCACAATTTTCCCCGTCTCAATATCCAATTGCTGAAGCCCTGTAGCATGGGGTTTCCCTTCCTTCAAAGGACTCATCAACATCATATTAGTCTCTCCCCTCATTAACATAGCCTTCTTTGGGGTCGTCTCCGACAAGCTTGAACCCACTTTCTTGTTCCCACCGTCGTATCTCACATAAACGCCTTTCCCTCTAATCCCATGCGCCGAATTCCTATACACCTGAACCCCCAAATCATTGACCAAGAAGCTATTATCCAATGCACCGAGAGTCAAACTCTGGATTCCGCCATTTGAAGCCTCCTCAAACTCTTCCATCAAGTCCGGATTCGGATGATTACGCGACGACAGCTCGGGGCTCTTCCTCAGATCATTCTCCGCGTCCTCCCACACCGAGTCGTCTGCCACCTCGGGCTTAACCCACCCGAGGAACTCCTTCCCATAAACCTTCTCTTTATTCCCCTCGGTTGCTCTCAGCCCATACACATTCTCAAACAAACAATCCTGAAACCTCGTCACGAAGCTCCGATACTCCTCGTTAGTGAAAAACTTCATCGCCCAAACACCACTACTCACAAAATCCACGCGCCTCTGCTCGCCGAACATCTTCAGCTGCATCTCGCTGGAAACCCTAACGCGCACCTTCGACCCCACCTTCAAAACCCACCAGGACCCCTCCCCGCGGCCGACCGACTCCTCCTCCTCCTCCTCGCAATCATCGTCATCGCTGCCGCCGCCGCCGACACTAGACGTCCTCACAAACTTATAAGACGTCAGCTTATCGGAAACGATCCACTTCGCTTTCGGCGTGTTCCCGCCGATGTGGAGGTACAGCTTGACCGGATTCTTCAAATCCGGCGCCGGCGCCGGGTACTTGACCCTGAGAGACTTCAGCCGCGCGTCGATCTCGTCCAGCGAGTTCAGGGATTGAGAAGCAGTACCTGAAGAGGAAGAGGCCCGGTGAGGCTCCTTCTGGTGGCGGCGCTGCTCTTCCTCTGCGTCTTCGTACTCCTCGTGACCGGACTCGTAGCCGCCGCCGCCGTCGCCGCCCTCCTCGTCGGAGGAATCGATCTCGAGATCTTCGCGGCTGTGAGAGCCTCCCATGGGCGATTCAAACCGCCAGTTTTCTCGGGAATCGCGAGAATCGAATGATTTCTCGAGGGGAGCGAGTCGAGTTCGACTTAATAAAGGGCGAGAATCGGAGAGGATTTCTCCAGAAATGATGACGTTAGTTACAGCCCGCTGGGGATTATATAGGAAAGGTAGAGTGACGGGCTGTGACGAGTAGCGTCACCCGAACGACGCCGGCGTTTGCTTCGCTGCGAAGCAAAATGCAAACCGCGAGTGGCCCCGTGTCTTTACCGTGCCCCCTTTCCCGGGGTGGGCCCCGCTTCCCGGGGGCCGGACACGTCCGGGGCGCGCTTTCCAGCTCAGACTTTTCCGTCGCTCGGGTCGGGTTTGTTGTTCTGGGCCAACCCGAACAGCCCGGTCAGGCCCACCTTCTGATTGGGCCGGCCAGTCCGTGAAAACATCCATGGGCCTCAATTGAGCATTTCGCATGGGCTTTCCAGTTTACCAGAAGATTTTAAGTGTGAGGGAACAAGCTCGTTATTAGCACATGCATGATTTGCAGTTACCAGCCAAATTGCTGTCAGAGGAAAAACACATGATCGACATAGAGAAAATCATGCACTCCGGTGGCCATAATTTGCATTGCAGCAATATTCACAGCAGCAGTGAGGATCTAGTATCTGTTTTGACCATAGTAAACTCTTTCGCAGCGCTAGGCATTCTCTCCATATCTTACTATCTAAAGAGTGTATCTAAAGAGTAGCAGCGTGCAATAGCTACATCTGGAGTGGGAATAGGGGAGCGGGAAGTCGCGTTTGCTTTCATAAGGCGTCCCTTGCGGCGATGCGGCATGTAACGGCATCGGCGAACGACGATATTCCCAATTCCGGGCCAGGTATCTTGTAGAGCTGCAGTGCGTAAAACTTTGGATTACCCAGCAAGTCGAGCATCAAAATCCTGACAAATGTAAAAGTGCTAGTCCATAGCATATTAAGAGAACGAACTAGCACACCTTCTGTATCTGGGCCAGGTTTGCTCTCCCTTCCAGTTCCTCCAACTCAATTTCTTTTCCACTGATAAGTGCTGCAATGGCCTTCATCTGATAGTACAAGGTGGGAATGAAGTCATGACCAAAACTGCTGTCCGAATGAATAGTTCAAGATATTCGCGAGACAACCGAATGCTAGGACAAGATACCTCATCAAGTGATGCATTGAAACGAGCAGCAAGAACATAGGTGGAGCTGTCAGAGATGCCACATCGTTTCAAGGATTCTGTAATCTAACAATATTGAAATCACCAAGAGGTTAACAGCCACACTAACCCTAAAACAAAGCAGAAAGAACTTTCACTCTTCATTTTTTTTTTTCCAGGTGAGAGCAGCACGACAAAAAACGAGCTTACATACATGCTTAGACCCTGAATAGTTGTAAACAAGCTCCGAATGGAGAGTACGGGTAGTCAGTGAACCTCGGGAATTGGACAGAAGAGTCTTATGTGCAGCGGCTAGAACAGGGAAGATATCCGGAATCTGGTCACCATAATTTTCGTGAGAAACATTAAAAAAGCACAACAGGTGGAGAACAAACATGATAAAAATTCGAAGTCGTGCCCACATATCACATACGAGCAGAGCATTGAGAAGAGCAACTTCTGGTTCCAAAGTTCCAGCCTGCATAGAATCCAAAAGTTCCCTGCATTTTGACAAATGGATGTCAAGTCCTTCGAAAGAGCCTTAGTCTTCAAGTAAGCTCATGCGCATTACAATTATGGACAGAAAATACCCACCAACCGAACACAATCTAGGGAAATTAAAAGCAGCTACTAATTTCAATGAGGGCTAGATAAAACGACTGGTCGGTGGCAAATGAGTGATAATTCATTAAAGCATCCTAGACAACAGGTAGACGAATAAGAGGATAAAAAATACACAAACATTCATTTCCGCCTTCAGCCGCCGTATTGGCCAAAAATGAAAAAGGAATACAGAACTTCCTACAGCTCACGTAGAAAAATAATGGGATAGCATCTTCAAAAAATTAGCCAAAGGGTGGAAATCCATCAAACACACCAATTCGATGCTCTAGGGGTGACTGTAAAATTGTGGGTCTACATGACAAATAAAAAGTCCTTGAAGTGATCGGTGAACCCTTTTGGGGAGGGGACAAGGCTGAGTAATCCGCCTAAATCTGCCAAAGGCACGGCATTGACCGGCTCGACTTCTTCAGGTTACCGCCACCAAATGGACATCCCATCCTACTGGCAACCAAAACCATAGCTTCTGCTTTCGATTCCGCCCTCTTTGATCAATCATTTCTTTTAGTATTCTTATCTTCGTGTTCTTTGCAAATGTACTCGCTCTTCCCCTCTCTGCTTCCTTAATTTCAATACCAAGAACTACTACAACCATCACCGACCTCTCTCTCTGTCTCTCTGTCTCTCATTACTCGCCACGAGATCATTACAAATCCAAGTACTCAAATGTTCCTCAAAAGTTCAAGCGGACGTGTTTCGGGGCCTTTCCCAAGCGTGGCTGAGACGTCTCCTCCCTCCATCTCTGACGCAACAAACAGTCCCAAATAGCCACCGGGCGAGCCAAGAAAGTTCCATAGTTTTCAAATACATGATACGTCGACGCTGATTCTTTCAAGCAACGAGAAGCAGACACTGACTGGAGAGAGAGAGAGAGAGAGAGAGAGAGATACTTGGAATTGGCGACGTCGGCGAAGAGGGCGACGGAGAGGGTGTCGCCATTGCTGATGTCGAAGGCTTTCATGGCTGCAGCAGCACCGACGGCTGCGCCCGGTGTTCCCAAAACTCTGCTCAAGCTAGGCCTCGATCGGACAAAGCTAGGGTTTTTCAGCGCGGGTTTTCCTTATTATCGCGTGTGTCTCCAGTTTCCAACCGGACACTGCATCCGCCTTTTGTGGGGCGCCACGTGGCCCCTAGTCAACGTGAGCCGAAAATCAAAACCAATGAGATAAAAAAAAAAAGGAAACATCATTCACACGATCTCGCGCGCCAGGTAGGGGTCGAACCTACGACTTTCTGCTTAGGAAACAGACGCTCTATCCACTGAGCTACAGGCGCTTCTTGCCATGAAGTGACGCTTTTAAAATTAATATACATATTTTAGTTATGATCTAGTCATTCTATGCATTCGAAATTTTTTTGAGAAAATTAAATTGTTTAATTTACGAACATGGTTGATGATGGACTACTTACCCGTTGCATCTGAATTTGTTCACATATGAGCTTGTAAAATACACGACCAGATGAATGTTTGTAGATTTTCGCTAAATGGTAATCGACTTTTATGGATTTAAATTGATAAAATCAGCATTTACTTTAAAGATAGAACATCTTAATCAGAATGATCACGGCGTGGCGACAATGGCAAAGGACACCGAGCAAAATTAAGATGCAAAATGCCCTCCATGACATTGATGAAAGCCAATCGAGCTTTGTCCCATCAATCTATGTTCCCTTCAATTTTGAGTTATCTATCTTCAAGCACAGCCATTGACGTGTCCCCCAGCCTGACTCCACAATCCTGGCCATGTCCATCACCTTCCTTCTCTCTCTCTCTCTCTTCCCTCCCAGAAAATAGAACTTCCCATTTTCCATCAATCTTTTTTCTTTTCCGGGAAACTACTCTCCCAAGAGAAAGATGTGTCTCTCCATCTTCCTCCTGTGGCTTGTTAGCATCCCTCTCTTTGCTCATTCAAGCCCTGCCCCCAGAGGTAACCTATCGGCACATCTTATGATACAATTCCAATCGCATTAGCATAGAAAAATGGATCCGTCTTCCGAATAAGCACATTTTGTTCTGTATGTTCATCAATTTGGGGAATAATTGCATATGTTCCTGAACGTTTAGTCCAAGGAAAGATATATATGAAATTCGAACGTTTCTCTCTTTTATGACAAGGAAACAAGAAGGTTCTTGAATCCCATGATTCTTGGGTCCTCCTGGTTCATCCATGAATGGCCAAAATGCAGGCTTTCTGATCAACTGTGGAGCATCAGAAGAGTCAACCTCAGGCAGCCTCAAGTACATCCTGGACGACGGCTTCATCTCCGTGGGGAACAAAACCGCCATCAAGACCCCCAATGCGTTGCCTGAATTGACCACGTTGAGATACTTCCCCGACAAGTCGGCACGGAAATACTGTTACATGCTCCCGGTCATCAAAGGCGGGAAATACCTCGTGAAGACAACGTACTTCTACGGAGGTTTCGATGGAGGGAGGGAGCCCCCGGTTTTCGATCAGATCATCGACGGGACCAAGTGGAGTACGGTCAATACCACAGAGGATTATGCCAATGGACTCAGCTCCTACTACGAGATCTTTGTGGCCGCCATGGGGAAGACATTGAGCATTTGCCTCGCGAGGAACGAGCATACAGTTTCCGACCCATTTCTTTCGGTCCTAGAAGTGGAGTATCTTGAGGATTCCGTGTATAACACCAACGACTTCAAGAAGCATGCACTTAGCACGGTTGCTCGGCACACTTTTGGTGATAGCGAGGACATAATTCGGTAAGAAGACTAACGTCGTCCTTTTTACTTTCATTCCTGGATTCCACAAGTTCGGTACAAATGTTTTCCACTGCATTCCTACTGCTTTCTATTCCCAATGGTTGAAGCGTTTGCAAACATTGCTAGCTGACTTTTTCAAACTGGCACGGGGAAGATAATGCTCAAACTAGAAATGAAGGAAATCAAAATTTCCATTCAATGTGTAAGAACACTCGGAATCGGTGTTACTTTTAGTACAGTCAATCAAGGACCAGCACACACTTGGAAGGCGAGGTCGCAATCATCTTAGAGCTACTTGTAGGAGAATGTTATGGAAGTATAGGTTAGATGGGACCAGTAATGTCATTTTAAATTGTAGGATTCATTTCGTGCCGTATTATTTTGAAAAAAGAGACGGAAGAAAGTGGAAACTGAACCTCGTGGATCTTTCTGATTTTTTGTTGTACCAATTTGTGCAAACCTAGGTATCCAGACGATGAATTCGATCGTTTCTGGCAACCGTTCACGAACGAAAACCCTGTGGTCGTGAGCCAGTCCAAAGTGGACACTTCTGATTTCTGGAATGTGCCCCCAGCAAACGCATTTGCCACGGCAATCACGACAAGCAGAGGGAAGACCCTTAAAGTCCAGTGGCCACCAGTTCCTCTCCCTAGCAGCATATACTATATTTCTCTCTACTTCCAAGATAACAGATCGCCGAGCCCCTACAGCTGGAGGGTCTTCGATGTGTCCATAAATGGCAAGAAGTTCTATTCTGAGCTCAATGTCACGGCCAGTGGAGTGACAGTTTACGCAACACAATGGCCTCTCTCAGGGCAGACTGAAATCTCCTTGACTCCAGGGGATGGGATACCCGTTGGGCCGTTGATTAACGCAGGTGAGGTCTTGCAGATACTGCCCCTAGGAGGGAGAACTCTCACAAGAGACGGTACATTTCTCGAACTTACAATCTAGCATTGCGGCACTGCCTATCATTCTGTTGTTTTTGTCAGGTAAGAGGGACCATCTTCTTGCGTTCGTGTAAATATAGTAGCTTATTTTGTGTTCAATAGTGATGGCCATGGAAGAACTAGCGAGAAGCTTGAACAACCCGCCTTCTGATTGGGGCGGCGATCCATGCCTACCTCAACAGCACTCGTGGACTGGAGTTACATGTTCTCAAGGAAAGCTAGCCCGAGTCATCAGTGTGTAAGTTCTTCAAATTGTGAATGCGTCAAAATCTTAATTTTACTCCGCCGGCCACCAGCTCTTTCTTTTAAAAGATTCCAAGTTCACTGAAAGTAGAAATACACGAACCGTTTGAAGGAACTTAACAAATGCTGGATTGTCTGGATCATTGCTGCCAAGCATATCCAATTTAACGGCACTCAAGAATCTGTAAGTAACTCTCCTTTCTTTCCGCAGGATAGTCTATTTACATTCATTCTCGCCACTTGTTAATTTGATTACTTACTTTTTAGCTGGTTAGGAGGGAATGAATTGTCGGGGACCATCCCAGAGATGGAGTCGTTGAAGGCACTTCAGACGTTGTATGTTTCCCTAAAATAATTATCCGTCCTAATCACATTCACTAGTTTACTTGCAACTATTTGTTTTCTTTTGCAACATCTCGCACAGGCATTTGGAGAATAACAAATTTGAAGGATCGATTCCTGAATCGCTAGGCCAACTACCAAATCTTCGCGAGATGTAAGTTTTGGCCTTATGGAAGCGAAACTAGCTTTCGGTATCTTTCCACAGAATTTCCATAAGATCATATTAATTCTACTGACTTTCTTTCAATTTTACAGATTACTGCAGAATAATAAGTTGAATGGTAGCATTCCCGATGCCCTACAGAACAAAAATGGCATAAATCTACAGTAAGAACATGCACATATCTTCTTCCATGGATCATTTGGATAAATAACCCTTTCAATTCAGCCTCTTGAGTGACTTGATAACTGAAAATTTTCTCCTTTATCAGGGTTTCTCCTGGAAATGATTGGTCAGAATCAAGATGATGATAGCGTGATTGCTGTAGCATCTGGATCAACTGAGTCATTGCTATGCTTACAAGCTTGAGATGGAAAATGTGAAGTCTTTGTAATTTAACATGACACTAATTGAATGACAGGATTGTATGCTAATGCTGATAATGCCATTAATAGAGTTCTCTGGGAGATATCAGAGGACCGATAGAGCCTTCTTGGTTTTCTTCATACCGTGGCAAGAGAGAGGGGTCAACAGGACTGTATGCTAAAGCTCATAATGCCATTGATACTCACGCAACTTATTAAAGACGATCGATTATAGTCTAACTATCAATTCTTTATAGAGAGTCTTGACTGGCAAACCACTCCAGATGCTCAGATTTTTCCGTATATAATGGGCTAATTCCATTGATACTGCAGGGAAAACATTTGAAGAATGAAGTGCGACAAGTTCTTCATTTAACTCACCCAATATGACACAGGAAAATGCAACTACGATCATTATTTCTCTTCGCCGGATTCACTTGTCTCAAACACAATTACAAAATGACGATTGACAATTGACAGAGTATACAAGCACCAAGAGCAGGTGCTATGTGCACGATGAATTTGGAACCAATCTTAACATCCCCTAACAAGGCAGCAACAGCAACTGTCGCAAGACATTGGCTACTGTAGAATTTCTTCTCTTTCTTTCTTTCTTTCTTCATTTATCTTCAAAGATAAAACTGGACATTCATCAGGACAAGTAGCTTTCATCTCGTCATGCTCTTACCCATAACAGGAGGCACCATAACACCTCTCTTCTCTCTATCCATGTTGGCTTCCCATCCTTCATCCACTCAAAAAAGAGAATTTGCAAGTCAAGTTATGAAAATTTCAAACATTTCACTGAATGTCAATACAGAAACACATGGAAAACACTTATTTTAACAAGATGAATAAGACATACGAGTAAAAGATTGATTGTTCTATTGTGCGTCAGACTACGAAGCAACAATGCTAGTGGCAAGTGTGGGAGGGAACTAAGAAGCGTAGAGTAAGGCCCAAGTTGACCCATGTTTTTTTTTTCTGCTCGCATCATCGTCCATGACATAGAGCTGCAAGTGAGAAGTCTACATCAGAGAAGGCTTATTGCCTAGTCTTAATTTCGTTGAAGCTGGATGTTACAATCCTAACTTCAGAAAGAATTCCTTGTCCATGCCTAAGGATATCCATGCTTAAGCATAGGGATGCCAGATCACTTTTGATTGAGGCTCCGACAGAACTGAAAAGATGTGGCGAACATGTCTTGTAGGTTGAAACTAGACCTGATCAATGGGCAGGCCGGGCCTGGGACAGAGCCTTAATACCTTGCCAGGGGCTAGCCTCTGACTCAAAATACCTTGTGTTTTATTGGAAAAATGATCGAGACGGGACAGGGCTTGCCCCATTCACATTTCAGACCCTACGGCTAAGAAAAACTTCTGAATACAAAAGGTAATGGATGGAAGTGAATTACCGATTCCCATATCATAGCCCCGGTTCTTGAGCTCTCTGTATTCTTGACACAAAGCACAAGCTTCACAGAAGAAATGAACTAAGCAATCCACACATGGATCCTCTGCCAAGTCATATTGCCCCCTCAGTTTTGATCGGTAAAAGCATGAGAATAAGCATGCAAATCCTGTCATCGCAAGCAGCCCGTACACCGTGCCTTTCCCAGCGCAAGCTAAAAGTCATGCGATAGCAACCATCAAAATATAGTATTAGAAACCTAGAAAAATAATTCCAAGTAATATTAAATAGTAAGAGAGATCATCATCAATTGCAAGGCTTACTTGAGGAACCTCTGTCCACTATCTCAGCAATCTGTCCGAATGTGATGCAAGGGCAAAAGCAAGTGACAATACCTATTACATGAAAGCAAAAACAGAAATTTATGTCAAGATACACCATCAAGTAGCCAATATACCTGAAAATCAATACTTTAGATTCAAGAAAACAATTCTTCACACGTGCTTACAATTTGCAGGATCATCGCAACAATGGCAAAGATTAGTGGACCATTGGCCAGCGGCCATATGAGGCCGGAACTGGGAGGCAGGGAATGGAGGAGCATCTGCTTGGACTGAGCTCATCGACGGGTTCTGATACACAGAAGTGGGAAGGTGATGACCCGGATGGCCCTGTACACTGTACTTCGCAGGCTCGTCGGGTGATGGATACATATTGAATTTGTTTGTATGCAACCTGTGGTCTGAAGTTCTGAATGATGATGATCGTGCATATAAACTCAGTTCACAGTTCTCAACTTGTGAAGGGTGAGAAGAGTCAAGGTCTATAAATATATTGCAAGGACCAAAGAGGCTACTCGGGGGAAACAGCAACTAGTGAATCCAAGATTAAATTAGAAGTATAAGGTAATAAATTCGTGGTACTAGTTTTGGTCAAGGTGCCTTGCATAGGAAAACGTGTTGCATGTTACAACCACCCTATTTTTGTTTTGTCCTGCGTTGACGGAGGACTTGTCTAACCATTAAAGCCGTGTTTTTCTTGAACTGTAGTTGGCGTCTGGAATCAAATGGCTAAGCATCAGTGAAAGAGTCTTTTTTGTTTTATTCGGTGTAGATGTGAACAGGACCCAACGAGGTGGTTGTTCAGCATGTGAACACGAAGACCTTGGAGTTCACTAACCAATGAAACTGTTCTTGGGTCAATCCATGCCAGAAATCAATGATTCATTACGTCATTATGTGATGTCATTTCTGAGTGCAGTGCAAGATGTTGTCTTTGAGTAACTATGCAGTTCTGGTGTATATCATCAACCAACCAACCAACTCTCCGTTCCAATATGGTAGGAAGGTATAAACTGCACTTTACATGGGTCAGTAAATTCTGGATCTTGTTTCTTTATCTTGATCACCGTCTTTGATCAGTAATTTTAAAACCCAAATCATTTGATCTTTCTGCAGCATCGACTTTGATGGCCAGATGTTCATTCGGTTCGGTCGTCTTCAATTTCTGATGTAAATGCTGTCAGCTGGGATATTCAACAGCAGTGTCATCCTTGATAAGATCAAGGTTGACTGGCTAACCTGTAAAAAGGAGGAAACTGCTGCGAAGTTTTTCTTTTTGTTTCTATTTGGAAGAACTCATGGACCTTCTCATCTTTCAATTAATCATTGACTTGACTCCTGATTATGACAACATTCCAACTTTCAAATAACAGGTATGTTGTTAAGACCAGGAGTTGGTTGTCCGTCTTTGGCAGATGTGGTTTCAGATCAATATGAAGTGATTGACAAGTTCATTTATGGTGAATAAATGAAAAAGAGCGTGCCCCTACTTCTACAAGGTAAGAAGTGGTAGAGACAATGCCATAAGCCAATGATCATGATCACATCAACGTTGGAATGACTTGTGCCATACTCTCACAATAAAACCTATGCAGTTTGGTCAGGCCGCAAGAATCCGACCGCCAGCTGAGTGCCTTTCTTTTGCTACAGAACTGTTGGAAATCTCCTGTTTTATAGGCAAAAGGACAGAACAGTTCTTGGCATTTAGTCTTAACTTGAACTTTGGAATCAGCTGGTGTCTCTAGAACAACTAGATCAAATTGGCATGTCAATTGGTTATGCAGCAAGCAGCATAGATGGTTCAGACTATTGTTTAGGCTCTATTTGCAAAAGTTATTGAGAAAAAATTACAATATGGGCAAAAACGTAGGACAATTATCGACCCCAAAGTCAATTTCTAATTTGAGATATTGGGCTATGTCAGTTAAATAATCCATTTCTAGGCCAACAAGTCTAGCGAGCCACTTTAGAAACAACTACTATCTGTCAAGGCCCAGTAAAGAAATCAGTGAATGGATCATGGGCCATACTCGATTTCATCAAATTTGAGTAAACCGAATCCCTCCTTTTGTAGACTCACGAGCTGTCAAAACTCAATAACTTCAACTCTACCTTTTCCTTTATTTGTGGTTAAGTAAATGATGCAGAGAGAAAACGTAAATTTGGAACAACTCCAAAGAACTCGAAATTTTTATTCAATGATATTATGTTTTCGATTGCAAGACGATATCTTATATAGAGATAGGACTCCTAATACTAATGAAAACAGAATAATTAAATATAACATCTAATAAACTAATATAGAAAACTGCCTGAATGGTGAATAGTAATATAAGAAACTGCCTGACTAATAATATAGAAAACTGCTTGAATGGTTGTTTTCCCCAAAATCAAAAAAACTACCGAGATTTTCGGCGATTATGGCAATCACATTCTTCAAGATAATCACAGGCTAACTGTTCTATATCATTCTCTCCCTCTTCCGAAAAACTCGCCCTCTAGTCATGATCAGGATAGAAGGGTGTATCGGAAGCATGATACTCAAATAAGTCTATCACATTAAATGTAGGGGAAATGTTAAGATCACCAGGAAGGTCAACTACATAGGCATTGTCGTTGATTTTCTTCAAGATGCAGTAAGGACCAATCTTCTTGTGCTTCAGTTTATTATAGGTACCTACAGGAAAACGCTCCTTTCGCGAGAAAACCATTACCTCATCACCTACCTAAAAAATTTTCGAATGTCGCCGTTTGTCAGCATCCTCCTTATACTTTGAATTAGAAGCAGCCAATTGACCAGCCACAGCAGCTTGGGCTTCATTAATTATGGTCGCCAAATTCTCTGCCGCGACACTATAGCTAGGAATCTTGGGTAAGGGAATCAAATCCAAAGTATACTGTGGTGTATACCCATAAACGACCTGAAAAGGAGATGTACTGGTAGAGCGGTTAACCGAGTTGTTAAAGGCGAACTCAGCAGGAGCAAGATACCGGTCCCACTGCTTAGGCATATCACTGCAGAGGCAGTGAATGATATCCGCCATAGTACGATTCACAACTTTCGTCTGATCATCCGTTTGAGGATGAAAAGAACTACTATACTGTAAATCAGTTCCAAACAAACGCCATAAAGTCCTAGGTGCGTTAGTGAATCTAAACGGCATGACAAGCCATTCGTACAAACCTGCACTTGTCTTGAAGGCTATTTTCTATTCGTCGCCAGGACGAATGCGAACTTGGTGGTATCCGCTTCGAAGGTCGATCTTCGTAAATATCTGTGATCCAGCAAGTCTATCTAGCATATTATCAAGTCGTAGAATTGGAAACTTATACTTGACGGTAATCCGGTTAATGGCACGACTGTCTACACACATACGCATGGTGCTGTCTTTCTTTAGCGCTGTTGCGACCCTAAAAAATTCTGTCAATTCTTCGGGCTAATGGATTATTAAGATTAAACTTAACTCGGGCCCTCCCAAGCCCTACCAATTCGCAACTTAAGGTTTAAGTCTTTAACGTGCAAATGATTTCATGCTTGGAGTCGCCACTAATCAATTTACGGTAAGTCGATTAGAAATCTAAATAAAATATAGAGAAATATGTTTTATTCCTACGAACCAGAGATTCTAAGTCCAGGGACTTAATTACGCTAGATCTAGTCTAACGCCCTTTCGGTACCTTTTCTTTTCAAAAAATATTTTGGCAGGCAATTTGGATCCATTTTAGCTTAATTACTAACATGTAAGGTGTTCATGCGTGTGCGCAAACCACCAATTTAATACCCATAAAAGCATTAAATTAATTGCGAGTTTAAGAGAACAACGTACTTGAATGCAACGCAAGCATTTGCATTGTTAACGAAAAAATCATACATGCAACCCTAATATGATCTCTAGTTAACAAGCACCTCATTCAATTTCCTTTTTTTTGGATTTTCACTTTATTTAAAAATGAAATCTAATCTATATGCAATGACGTGCAAAAATATGACATGCGAATTAATACAACCTAGCATGCAAACTATGTGTCATGCGACGACGTGACTTAATTCTAATGACAGATGCAATGATATATTTTTTGGTATTTTTCCGATGAAATTCGGAATGAAAATATGCCTAAATTAACATGCAACTTAATGACTTCTATTTTTGGTATTTTCTGTTTAAAATTCGAAATTCAAAAATACCTAAGTTAACATGCAATCTATGATAACTTAATCTACCCTAGAATGATTTCTTCTTTTGGGATTTTTGATTAAAAATTCGAAATTATAAATTACTTAAATTAAAATGCAATCTATCCTAGTAAAACATGAAACAATTCACCATATTTTTGGGGTTTTTTTATGAAAATTCGGAATAATAAAATAACATGAATAATCCGTTAGGATTAAAACAGTACCTAATTTAAATTAGGAAACATGCCACATTAAGTCCTAATTTAAATTAAATATTTATCTCATCCTTCGGGATATATTCAAAAATCCTAGACATGCAAAACTCTAATTTAAATCTAGCTAATATTTTTGAATTTTTCTATTTTATTTGAAAAAAGAAAGATAATCAAACAACTAAGGATAACAACCACATCCAAATCAACCACGCGATCCGCCAAGTTTGTTTCAAACTCGGATTAGGCACAAAAATCAAATTATCGGTCATATCTATAGAGTTATAGATATTAACAGATAATCGATCATTCAAATTTGGAAAGCTAATCAAATTTATCGTCGTATCTAAGTGATTATAAATAGGATGATAATTTCTCGTATCGCCGCGTATCGTACCTTAAGGTTAAGGTCGGATGGACGTCCAACTACGTTGCTAAATTAGGAAATTTTCCTAATTTGAATATTTTGAAATATCGCGGGCATCAAACATTATCCTAAAGATATCTAATTACCCACACGATAATCATGCAATATTTAAACACTCCAAATTAGGAATCTAAATATTCTGAAAATTATTGGATAATATTCACTTACCTAATTTGAAAATTCTTCCAAATTTCGAATTGAATCGGGATCGGCTTGCGGATCGGGAATGGGACGACGAGGGCGACGTCGACGTCGGCAGGACTCACGGCAAGGCTGCCCAGCGGTCTGTGGTGCAACTCTGGCGACGGCAACGGCGACGGCGACAGCGACGTCACGGCAACGATGCGGCTATCTGGTGGATTTGATGCGTGCGTGGGCAAATGACTCCGAACAGAAAATTTCAGGATTGCACGATTCCGGAAAAATGGGCGTAACTTCCTCAATACACGTCGGATTGACCCGATTCCAAAAGCCACAGATCTCGTAGATCTACAACTTTCGTGTTTTGAGTTTCCACAAGTAAGCTCTGTGGAGTAAGCGATTCTGGGAGGAAGTGGACGAGGAGCAGCAGCGTTGGTGAAGAATCAGAGAAGCAGCAACCGTCCACGTTAACGCCAAAGGGGACTCAAGATAGCAAGGCGTCTTCGGGCTTCTGTGGCGAGAGAGAGAGCAAAAGCAGCAGCGTTGGGCGGAAGGTAGCGACGTCGACGAGCGGTTGAGGTGCGACGACGGCAGTGCGACGAAGCGCGGCGTCCCCGGTGGTGATGCGCGACGTCGCTTTTCTCTCTCCCTCTCTCTCACACTTGTGTCTCTCTAAAAATTTCTGATCTCTAAATTGTGACCTCCCCCTCTAAAATTCTGACCTAATAACATATTTATAGTGCTAATCCTAGGTCAATTAGATGGGCTCTATAGTCCTAATGGGCTTAGGCTTGGGCTTAGGCATTAATTAACATTTAAATGGACTGAATTAAACTCAAATTAAAACGACCGAGCCCGTTCGACTTGTGATTCCTGGCCCTTGAATTCCGAGCGAGCCCATTTTTGTTCGATGAATTTTAAACTCATTCGTCACCGCCAATATGATGCAAAATGCAATTAAATTAAAATGAATCTAAACTATATGTTATGCAATTTAAATATTTTTGTTTAGGGGTTAAAATTTAATCCCTAATTTTTATGCAAATTAATGATTAACTAGATTACCAAAATTTAGGTGTCAACAAGCGTGAGAAGTGCAGAAACTGCACATGAACTTTTGCTTTCACGCAAGAAGCCTTTTCGAAGGAGCTCTCTCACCTGCTCCAGTAAAATCTGATTCTCCTTCGGATTCATCCAATAATGCGGCAAATTAGGAAGACTAGCACATGGAAGAAAATCGATCTCATGTTGGATATCCCTCAAAGGAGGTAATCCGTCAAGTAAATCCTCAGGCATAACATCACTGAATACCTTTAATAAGGGTTTAAGAATGTCGAGAACACGAACCACAACTTGCTGGTCACTCTTGTCCACAATCATATATATCCCTTCACGCTTTCGGATGTTCATCATAGTCCTTGCATTCTGCTTCTTCACAATCTGAGGGAAATTACTCTTTGGTCTCAAAGTAATTTTAGTCATTTTTCACACAAAAGAATACGTATTCTCCTTAGCTTGGTGTATAGCATCAACATCATATTGCCATGGTCAACCCAGTAAAACATGACACGCATCCATCTCTACAACATCACAAACAATAATATCTTGATATGATTTTCCGATTGAAATAGGTAAACGGCATAATTGGTTTACCTTAAATTCTGCTCCTTTGCGTATCCACCTGATCGTGTAGGGCGCGGGATGCGGCTCTGTCTTTAGCTGCAAGTGATCCACCAAGGCATTTAACACTATATTCTCACAATTTCCGCTGTCAATAATGATATCGCATACTTTGCCATTGACAATATAGCAAGCACATAAAAGTTGATTCCACTGGGTATCTTCTATCCGCGGAGCAAACAATAGATGACGCACAACACAATTAACTTGCTCACCCACTTCATCTTTCACTCCCACTTCTTCTTCCTTTTCCCAATTTTCCTCATATACATCTTCATCATGTTCAACGATATTGGCCATTCTACGACGAAGACAATCGCTGGAACGATGGCCTAACTCGTTACACTTGTAGCACTTGATCGGTTGGGGTTTGGCATATGGATTTTGGGTATTTTAATTGGAAGTGTGATTACTTGCTACTACTGCTTTCTTAGGCGTCCTAGTAGTACTCCCTGGAACTCGGCTCGAATTAGGGGTTTGTCGACTAGAAGAACTTGTAACATCAAGCTGTCTTCCTTTCCTGAATGACCCATGATCCGAATAATTGCTATCATGAGTACTAGGGCTAGTCCTCCCCAATTGCATCTCAATTTTTCGCGCCATATTCTAAGCGTCATCAACAGAGAATAGTCAATGCAAAGAAACCCAATCCTGGATATTAAGTTGCAAACCATTAATGTACCTAGCAGTTTGTTATGCCTCGGACTCATCCAGGTTATTGCTAGCAGAGAGTCAAAAGAACTCTTCCATATAAGCTTGGACCGATCTATTTGATTGTCGGCAATTCTAGAATTGTTGAAATAACAATTGCTCATAGTCTGTTGGGAGGAATCTCTTTTTCAACTTCTATTTCATCTGACCCCATGATCGAATAGGAGCCTTGCCTTGTCGACGTCACATCAATTGAGGCTATTCCCACCAAGCGAAAGCGCCACCCTTCAACTTGTACGCCACAAGTTTCACTTGGCGATCCTCGTTAATATCCATAGCGTCAAAGAAATTCTCGACCTCCTAAAGCCAGTCTAGAAAATCTTCAATATCTAAATTCATATTGAAAGTAGGGAGATCTACCTTTAGTTGATACTGCTCAGGATCTCGTCGATAGCCCCCTACCGTCAATCCCCACGATCATGCTCCTCCTGGAATCCCCTGTATCGGCGACCACCACGAATCTGCATCTCTTGGAAATCTTCGTCTTCATCTTTCGTATCCTCGACATAATCTTGATGCCTATGTCGGGGGATTCCTCCACTCCCCATAGTATCTTCGGGATCATGAGCGACAGGAATTCACTCGGTTGGAAGAATGCCAGGCACATGGTTTGTGGACAAACGCTGGATGGCATCAAGGATCTCTTGAAACCTCCGATCGGTTTGAGCCATGAACTGATTGAACTCAGCCCGCGTAATAGGCTCGTTCTCACGGCTCTCAGCAACGGGAAGATTAACATTCACGTTATTCACCATCGTCACAGGAGAAACTTGCTCTGATACCAAATGACGCAGAAAGAAAGCGTAAATTTTGAACAACTCCAAAGAACTCGAAATTTTTATTCAATGATACTATGTTTTCGATTACAAGACGATATCTTATATAGAGATAGGACTCCTAATACTAATGGAAACTAAATAATTAAATATAACATCTAATAAACTAATATAGGAAACTACCTGAATGGTGAATGATAATATAGAAAACTGCCTGACTGATAATATAGTAAACTACCTGAATGGTCATTTTCCCCGAAATCAGAAAAACTGTCAAGATTTCCGGCAATTACGGCGATCACATTCTTCAAGATAATCACAGGCTAACTGTTTTACATCAATAAACTTCTACCCATCTTCTCGATCAAGTACATCGTCAACGTCTACTTTCATTTGTTATCACAAGCGTGGAAGAAAATGCAAATATTACTTTGGAAAAGAAAAGAATAGTCAAGGAAAAGGCAAACCTACAAACCTCAGACAACGTGGGAAAGCATCATGACAGATTGATCTTCATTGACACTCAAAGTGTCAAGGGTATTATAACCATACGAATATCCTATTTTGAATAAATGATGCTCGTGGAAACTAATGAAATGGCATTCTTATCTTCTAGGTTCCACACAAAGACAAAACCCCATTCACATAAATATACTTTCCATCGCATATAATTAGCAAAAGAGAGAAAAAAACTATTGAAGTCTCACGAGCTATATGTAGAACTCAAGCTACATCCAAAGTACCCGACTAATTAAGTAAAACTCAAAGACTGTTTTTCCATCTGATCTGACATTGTGAACCGTGCCTTCAGCTTGTTAAGAAATTTGTTTTGTGCTGTTCAGGATTAAACAATAGAGGTGTTGCTCACCAAATGGGAGACCAGGACAGAGACAATGTCTATAGTCAAACTTAGCTCCTTTCACTCCTTGTAAGATCGGCCGAATAAGGTTGAAGCAATTCTTACTTGGGAATCATGCCACCTGTCCCATGAGTGAGCAATTGAAAATTGTTGGGAACTTTAAGCTGCATGTGAGGATCATCAGGAGTATAAAAAAAACTGTATTAGAATTTAAGTTCTCTGTAGGGAGGTCAAGAAAAATATTAGTCAATTCGAAGTTCTAAGCAAAAGGGGGTTTTAGTTTTGGCTTTATGTTCAGTGTTGTGTCGGCAAAGAATCCAGGGAACTTCATGATTTTTAAACTCGTCCTGAAAGTGAACCACTCCAATTTCGCATGTGCCTTTCATGGCTAGTGTTTGGGTTGTGGTTGTGGAGATTGAAGTAGGGAGAGTCCTAGGCTGAGTTGGCCTTCTCTAAAAGGATTTGTACTTGCATGAACTCGCTGGTGGTGCATGTGTATTCGGTGAACAAGAACGATCTGATCGATTGGAAAATAAGTGAGACCTGCCTGAAGGAAGGTTTCTTATGTATAGCAGATGTCATGTGTATCTAGTGCATATAAGTATCTTGACAATGTCTTGGTGACATGAGAAAGAGCATTAATTGTCTTAAATCATTGAAGGCGCAAAAGAAAGAGATTGTAGCTCGTGGAAAGATGGGCTTTATCATAAAAATCCTCTGAAATCATATTGATGAAAATGCCTTCTTGTAGATGAGGACTTAGAAGGGGTGATCCAGCAACTTGTGAGGACAAAGAGGAAGAAGCAAAACAGACTTGCTACTTGGACAGGTCTTTGCTGTCATGAGAGCAAACGATGAGGATCCAAGGAAATAGTATCAAAATTATTCTATCAGTTGGCCTTTTAGGTGGTTTCGTTCATCTGTAGACATCCTGTTTGATTCATAAGCATTTTGAACCTGATGCAGCTATTTATGGACAGTAATTAGTCAGTGATATGTCTGTACTTTGAAAATGATTGTCTAGGAGGTCATATATAATGCAAGAAAGCATGTAAGGTAACCCTTGTCTCTCTCTGTTACCCACGGTTTTTCCTTTTCTCTTGTCTGATCTTTTTGTTTCTTTCGTTTCCTTCTTCTTTATGCAAATCTAGCATTCAATGCATGACACACGAGCCAGTTTACTCAAGTAAGTGGAACATATGCGAACAGAGAAGTGAAATTGAATATAGTTCCAAAAGACTTTGCAATCACTTTACTGGATTCACATTATACATCAGCTAATATAATACGTGAACGCTTTTGTGTTCTCGAGATCAATTTTACCCTGTCAGAGAGCAGCTATGCTGTGGAATTTTTATATTTGCAGCAAGTTCAAAAACTTCTGATGGAGATCAGTGTTATTGTGCAAACATACAGAATGTTTCTGTATTGTCATTTTATCTTAAGGTGTGCATGGGTAATTTAAACCTACCCCATGGTTTGCTGCTGCACTGCAAGTAGGTTTTTACCACTTCAATACTGGCTTGAGGAGTGACAGTTAGTATGATTAAGTTACTCTATATTAAATTTGGAGAGAAAATTAAACCATCAAGTAACACAATTTAATTGATGTATCATCCATTACTTCTTCTAAAATTGACGCTTCCACATTAAATCTATACTTTTAAGAATGCCAATACCAACATGACATAATCATAAGATTTTTCACCCTTTAGTAGGATGTTTCAATTGAAGAGGCAGGGAAGTAAATGTCACGCAGTTACGGTCAAAAGTTTAATTTATAAGTCATCCGGAAAAGGAGATAAAGCTGTTCAGATAGTGAATGCATGGTCCAGTTAAAATGTGGTATTGGAAAGGAGCAAGCTATTACCTTCATCTTTTTAATCACAATGTGGACAAATCTAAGTAACATGAGCTGTCTCCTAGACGGACTCCCAAAAACAAGCTCACTCCTATATAAGTCTAACATAGGCATGTGAATTCTAACAAGGAATTTAGACATTAATAACTTAGCAATTAGCCCTAGATCTTTGAATCTTCTTGTCCCCTAGAGTGCATGCTTAAACATGTTCAACAATGAGCAGGAAGGTTTGTATGCTCCCTCCACCATGTTGGGCCCAAGGATTTCATTTTCCCATGATTTTGCAGACACCCAACAACAACAACCCATCAGGCATGAAGCCAGAAAATATAAGGAAGCTCCGGTCTCTTCAGATTTTGAGTTCTTGGTGAACAACAACTCCATGATACCTGCTGGTGAGATCTTCTCCAAGGGCAAGTTGCTACCTCTAAAGAGCAATGGGGCCAAGCCCCTGAGGAAGATGACGCTGCGGGACGAGTTGCTCGTGGATGATGACGGCTCCAATGATGCATTGCCAAGGTTGACAAGTGCTCCGGGCCGGTGGAGAGAGAGGTGGGGCTTGAAGAGGAGTCACTTTGCATCCAAGAAAGGGGATAGGAGCGAAAGTTCCCTAGAGAAAGTGGTGGAGGACAAGGCTTCAGTCTTTGCCTTGACTAGTAAGAGCAACAGGTAATTTTTGGGAGTGTTCCCTGAAAAGTTGATCTCAAAAGGTGTTTGCAGCAATCAAAGAGGGAAAACAATCTCTCGATTTAAACAGTGCATGAGGCTGATTCCAATTTGAAAATTTTTTGGGCCAAGTAAAATGACATTTGGTCATCTCATTTCATTTTTCTAGTCGCACATTCTAACTATCTCTCGTTCCACATATTCTTATCGAGTAATCTCTAATCTTTGGGAACAAATAAGTTGACACAACTAAGGACAGAAACTTGAGCTTTCCTCTTAAAAACAGGGAAATTCGGGGAGCTGTTTCATCTGAATAATACAGCTTGTTGCATGGCATTTGCAGTATTTTGTGTCTAGAACTAGAAAACCTTCCTTTTTCAAGAACAGAGATGAATGGCCAGGGCTTAAGTTTTGAACTCGTACTTCAGTGTCTACAATGAGTTATCTAATTTACCGTCTGCTCTTGCAGGATCTGATGCTAAAAAAGTTGGGGCAGAGGAAAGAAAAACAAAGAGAGAGAGAGAGAGAGAGAGAGAGAGAGAGAGAGAGAGAGAGATCAGAAGGATTTCCCTAGGCGCCTCATTTGTCGATTTGCTTGTGAACTATCGGAACACCGACGTCTGGGTTAACATGTAGAAAGCACTTTGTAACTTCTGTTTTTGATTTGATTTATTTGATCTAATGGAAATTCTTTTCCTCGAGCATTAATTCACCTTTCATCATTTTCCACTCGTTAATTCTATATTTTGGAGTTTCTTCTTTATATTTATTTTTTTGGGTTTTGTGACTGGATTATCCAGTGTTAATCATACTAGTGATAAATCCACCCGGTAGATGTGGAAAGCGGGAAACTGACCCAATCAACCTCAAGAAAACGAACAATAACTTCTGTAAAGAATGACTGATCGGACTTCCTTCCCGGTGAACCGGAATCCGTTACGGACATTATTATTCAGACAAGACCAAAATGGTTGCCCAAAACTAATAGTTCCTAGTACGCCTAGGATGCCCGGTATGATAATTCAGAGTGTTGGCCTTCCTTTTCCTTTTCCCGAAGTGCATCGAACACATCACGAATTGGGCAATTGCTGTCTGCAAATCTTGAGCAAATCAACACATTTTCCCACAGGAAGTGCTTCCAACAAAGCATCCGTACATGCACTATGGCAGCAAGAAAACATAGCACTGTCATCAAACCAAAGCATTATCACTGCATCCCACGTATTTCTGCAGTAACTGACAGAAATTCCCCAGACGCGCCCTTTCCAATGAGCGACATGCTCCATAAGCTCAATGCATACTACAATAAAACTGAGAAGTCCTAAGTTAAGGAAACCAAAAAACTGTGACACAAGAAAATTTTCATTTCAATATTATGACAAACCGTCTATCATACATTATGTAAAGGCTTTGGAAAGAATGGGCAACTGAATCTGTACAACTATGCAAATCGAGGCATTGCAATTACAAGGCCCTCCTACGCGGGTGAAACTAGGATACAAAAAATATTTACACTTCCTAAGCCATAAAAATGTACATAATTGCAGAAAAAGGAATGATCCTCCGTCTTGTAGCGTGGAAGCAAAAGGAATGTTAACATTCATACATTCTATGTTACCTGCAACCAATAAGTTTGTTGATGAGGTGCTGAAGTACAGTCCTGACCAAAAAAATAGCCAAGAAAAAAAACTTAAGGAAAAGTACAATGCTGACACCGAGTCGGAAAACAAATTCAAGACAAACTTTCTGCTATGAACCTACTACCGGCATAAATCTAGAACAATAAGAAAATTTAGAGAAGATTCACTCACAGTTTGGGATGGGATCTAGACAAGTGGACAGCTCTTCCACAGTCCCCTTTCTCCCTGTGACGAAACCTGTACTTGTCAATATTTCTCCGTTCTTCAATCCTGCACGTTGAATAAGAAGTTGAAATTTCACAACTACTATCTTCATATATTCCAAATGAAAAATACCGACTCACTTATGAATCTACTCTTGCCGCCGATTAGGACCCATATATTTCTCCATAGACTCCTTTTTATGCTCTGGATCAAGGCTGAAAACATAAGACAACACATTAATCATTGTCTCAACATAACATTATACAACAAAGAATTAATATGAGGAGGGTCTTCAATTCAAGAAACCTATTTCTGATGCCAAGAAGTGTATAATGTACAGCACTCGCACAAGCAGACACCGGAGCCATGGTGGCTGCAGGAACTGCCCGGAAAGCAGTCGATATAGCTGCTCCAGCACCAGCTCCTCGCTGATATTTCTTCAAGGGGGTTTGAACCAGAGCAGAAGCAGACTTGCCCAATCCATCACTAATACATTCATAAGCCTGCACGGTGTACACATCCTTTAATATAATATAAAACAAGAGTTAAGCACGTGCTTTGTATCTTGCCAAAGGTATCATTGAATAGATATATGGGCCAAAAGAGAAGAAAACCAATGAAGAGACGTAAGAATACTTGTATATGGCAAGCAATACCCAATCAAATTAGTAAAGTGGTAAGGTCTCATGCCCTCTGACTCGCAGTCTATTAAAAACACATAGAAGGTCAATTCGTTACAATAGCAACTCAATAGTATCCAAAGACTTTTACCAGATTATTATTCAAAGTCATGAATTCTTTGATGGTCTCATAACCGTGCGTCATGATCAACTAACAGAGAAAAGATTAACTAACACAGGGTGCCTCACAACACAACACATTGTTTGAACGCAACTAATGAAACCACAGCCAAAAGGCAGATTGGATATATTCGTGAGGCGCTGAAGCCATCAAATCAAAGGAAATCTAAATACCAGATTCACCTGTGATGCAATCACTAGTACACTCATGACAAACCATGAATCCTCACTGGTAGATATGAATGAACAATTTGAGTAAGAAACTTAAGTAGTTCTGCATAGACCTGTCAAAATGGGTCATAAACCCATTTCTTAACCCATATATTAGTAAATGGGTTAATTATATTCACTAAATGGATCATAAATGGGTATAAACATAATATGGGTGTTAAATGGGTCATAAATAGGTTTACAACTTATTTAAATTCAACTCATCTCTCTCACCCTCACTAAATCTCGTGCTCGCTCACTCCGCACTCTTATCTCGGTTTGGGTATGGGTTTTCCTAGATTGAGTTAAATATGTAAGTGTTTTAGCAAAATGGGTTGGGTCGGGTATGGGTCATTAGATTGCATTACATGGAAATGGGTCAAAATGGGTTAAATGGGTCTATTTGGGTTGGACCATTTTTTATTTGACCCAAACTTGACCTGTCCCATCCATTTGACAGGTCTAGTTCTGTACAAGCAGAACCAGAAGATTCAAAAAGTCAACCATAAATCATCAAATAAATATAAACCTGCTTTATTCCATGCTGAGCATCCTTAGGCTGATTACATCTGACATTTGCATTTGCTCTACTTTGCAGAGGCCACGGAGGAGAAGGTGTAATACTCGCAAGAATATACTCTGCTTGCAGCAAGATATCGTGAGCACCTGCTGCCAAATGTACCCCTAGCCCCACAGCTTCAAGAGATATGCTTCTCAGAAATGCTACTGTGCCTGGATGAAGATGATCAGTAAGACTTTTGAGCAAATAACATGACTAGAGAATATGAAATAGAGAAAAAAAAACAACAAGCTTTGATAGAGGCTGAACTTATGTCGTCTTTGAATAACAACTATATTTAGCATGACATGCAGAAAAGCATCTAGCTAAAGAACAGAAAGAGGGAGACACCATAAGCTACCAAAAAAGAAAATCTTTAATATAAATGCTCCACCAAAATGCATTACATAAGGAATATTTCCACCATAAGAATGTCACACGTAAAATAATTACTAAACAGACATGAAGATTTATGACTTTGACCTTCCCTAAGAGAATTCCAGCTATTACTTAGAAACTTATCCTTTTAAATCAGAAATTCTGTCTATTTGAAGGGGTAACAAAAGTGCGCTCCTTATTTCTCAAAGCTTCCAATCAGATTTTGTTTGCAGCTTTACCTCTTTGCAATCCCTTGAGTACCCTATGATCCTTCTTGTAATTCTCAACTGGGTAAGAAACTAACTTTGCAGTAGCACTTCCGACAGAAATCAAGGACCGGATGGTAGGTAGGCCGCGTAGTACCTTATGAATCTACACATGTATATTCGTTCAAGAGTATATCAATAGGCAAGGTAGAAAAACAAACAAAATATTATCCCAAGCAGAAAATATCATATTGAAAACCTGATTTTGAGATATATCTTCCAACCATTCCCCTATGATTGTTTCACAAACATTATTCCAGCCATACACACCAACAGCTTGTACGGGCTTGAGATGTAGCTCAATTCCCTGTAGCACAAATTATACAGCAGAATGAGCTTAAAAATTGCAAGATAAGCACCACCACCAGAAGCAAATGTGATAGTGACAGGATCCCTTATAATCAATTTCAGGAAATCACAGAGAATCAAAATTCTGACTACTAACACTAAGGAAACATCTCTTTGGCATCCATGGACGAGACATACCTAGTGCTAGATTCACATATTTATGAATTAATTTTTACCCAAAGAAAATATAACACAAGAAAGAAAACTACCTATTAAAAGAAACACGAGATAAAAAGAGGAATAGTTACATGTACTTGCATTACCACTTTGGCACAGAACACCGGACAAGAGCAAGTGAAAAGGGGACAAGGATGCTTACATTTCATTAGGACAATTATGAGATCATTCACCAAAGGAAAAGAACCATAATTATCATTTGAACTAAAATGAAGACAGTAAAGTACCAGATCAACAAACTTGGCCATATGCCACAATAAGAAGCCACGACATATAAAAAGTGCTTTTTATTCCAAGAGAGCAACTCAAAAGACAAAATCTCATTGAGGTCATGATGATAAAGACCTACCTTCCAGGGAACCAGGTTTACAAGCTCTACATACTTCCCACCTCCTAGTGCTGCTAAATCCACATGCTGTGGAGTGTAATCAACCCGAACACTGAAAGGCTTTATGTCAAATTTCTGTTGAGAACATGACATATTAGTTGAAAGTTTCACTATTTAAAAGAAAAAGTGCACATAATGAAAGCAAGCTGCCCATGTGAACAAAGTACAAAAATGCAAACAGTATACAGGCAGACAACTGAAGAACAGTTTCTTCTCAATAGGTGATTGTATTTGTCAAGTCATATGATCAGTATCTCTGCTTCCACCATGGATTACTTGCAAAAACAGCTCTATGGTGGACCCGGGTGTACAAAGCCAAACCCAAGACTAGATCAAGACTCAATTAAAGACGTAATAATGCTTCCACAGAGGCAAATGGTAAAGACTAAGGACAGCATTCAGAAAAGCAACATGTGCAGTTATTCTAGTTAACAACATTAAGTGCCACAATTAAAGAACTTAGCAGCAAGGATGCATTTACCTGAAAATATGGAAGCAAAGCCTCATCAACAAGTGCATTCCGCATAGAACCAGTTTGGGCATTTTGCGGCAACACTTCTGATCCGCCTAGATTATTTTGAACACCTGAAGACCAGTCTTGTGGTGGGTCCTCATTTCCAAAAAAAGAAATGAGGAAATCAAGCTGGCGCTGATGGAGGTGTAATAGCAAAGGAAGTAGAGCGATGCACAACCTAAAAATACAAGAACAATTAATAAGTGGTAAGTCTAAGTAGGTACTATAATAATACTTGAGCAGGAGAAGTGAAGAGGACCAGCAAAAAGCAGTTTATCAGATTGTCAGCATAACACTAAAAGAACCACCTAAGAAGTTTAGAATCAGAAATAGATTCGAACCCCAGACACCAAGCACACGTATCTCAACACTCAAGAGCGCAATACAAACATTGCATGCACTAACTCTGGTTGATAAGAAAATATGCATCCACGACTGATGAATCCCTGCAGTGGCCCCAAATATATGCAAAAGAAAACATACACAACAGATGATTTCCTCCGTTCCAAAGATTTACTTTGTCAAATCAGGAACAGCAAGTGAGGAGGAATGCATGTTTTTCCTTCAAGTGAGGGAAGCAATGTGCTATTAAAGCTGAACAACATTCTAAACCAAAGCGAAACCAACATTGATAAAGACTAAAACCAACTTATGAGTAGACTACTATCTAACTTTGGCAGCTATTCAATACAAAAAGTCCTACTGAACTCGCATCAGAACTCTTCTAACATCATCACTGCAGTTGAGAAAAGGGCTTTCCTTTGAACAAGGCTCCCAGATAGCAGGACTGCACAGGGGTCATCTCATCTCTAGCATATGCAGCCCACAAACTCCAAGTCATAATGGCATCATCAACATAACTAATCCAACCAAGTTGTTCCATCATGGATCACTAAGCCTTCTGTATACTATACTGTATGTAGCTTATGTGCCACAAAAAGGAAAATCCCACCAAAATAAACCAGAAAAGTATTTGTCCAAAGTGGAGCATTTGCCCTCCCCCACTTAATGGATAAGGCCTAGTTTGTTGTCGTCGAAGTTGAGAGTTAATCTTGAATTATACATGTTAAGGGAGTATGTCACCACTCAATCTCATTATAAGTGTCCAGATGCAATCGCTGGACTCCATAAAGATTAAAGTGCACAAAATTATCTACAGATACTATCATTTATTAAATCCCAAGCAGATCAACCCAGTGGAAATCAGAACTGCAAACATGTATAAAACGAGGTGTACAAACGCTTTTACCAATATGCCTGTCAGCATACCATATATCAGTCACGGGATAAGTGATAACTAAAAGCAAATGAGTTCAAGGCCTTTTTACCGATACTCCTCGAGAGGTATCGAAGGATCAGGTCTCACAGCTTCCAAATCGAGCTTCAATGCCTTTGAAGATGATTCTCTAGGATGATCTTTTGAGTTATAATATCCAAGCACCTTGCAGTTCAACATTGAAAAATTTAGAATTGCACACAAGAAAAGAATCAGAGTAGTTCTTTAGGAGTCAAACTTCTATAATTACCCGTCTAAGTGGTGCATCTTTGCTTCTATCATAGAGATTAACATCCTGTACAGAGAAAGAAAGCTTAGACACGCCAAATCCACCAACTGGATAGATGTCATACTGACATTCAATCCCATATAGAGCAAGTTCTAGGCATATTGCCGTATCCCTTGGGCAATTTTTTCCAGAATGTTTATCGGTCACTTTAGAATTATCCCAGTCCGCACCAGCAAACATTCTCCATCTGACATTTGTGTTCTTGACAGTCACTTTGCCCACAAGCTTTCCAGAATTATTAGTATCTTCAGAACTAGGACTACAAGGTTTGCTTTCTGCTGACTGTTTGATGTTGGACATCTCATAGATGTCTGCAATATGGTTTTCACGAATTCTTAAAGAATTTTCTCTATACCATCCACCGTCGCCTCTTCCAGCATTAACATTTTCTGCAATTTCACTTGAGTGTTTGACTACTGCCCCTGAAAGATCTCTGCCTGTAGATAATTCTGATAGAGGGCATAGGTCTGATATACAATAGCCTTCTATGAACTCAGGCAAGTAACCGTTCCGAATAAATGAGGCCTGACTGCTTTCCAATCCTACCAAAGGCACTGACCCACTAACAAATAGATCTTCAGATATTGTTTCAGGAGCTGCAGTATCAAAATCACATTTCTCTCCAAGGAAGCTTTCCTCATTTGATTCAGAATCAACTTGGCAAGTTCTACTCTCATCTGAAAGAAAAGCATCCTCACGTATCTCATCCATCAATCCAGTCACCAAGGCTTGACTCTTCGCATTTGCACTTGAAGAGTGCACCTGAGGAGTTGATGGGGCAAGATCACCAACAGAAGTTCTCACTTCAGCTTTCAAATGATTCCTCTCTTGTTCCTTTTGAACATTATCCCACCTTCTCTGCAAGTGAACAAGAGATTCTTCCAAATCAGGAGCAAAAAGCTGCTGAAGTTGTGTGACCAATTGTATCAGAGCCAAAGTTGAATCATGACAAGTTTCCACATCGATGTGAGAATTAGAACATTCTAGCTCCCACAAAGTGCCATTCCTGCAGTTAGTCCTCAAATTTGCCAGGACAAGTGCCTCCCGAGCAACTTTAACGTAGCCAATCTTGTGAAGATGTTGCACACTGTAAGTACCACTGAGAAGCTCAAGTTCTGATGCTGAGCAAAGGAGAAGCCCAAGATCTTGCACTCTTATATTGTAATCAGTGTCAATCGAATCTCCGGAAGTTGCATTGGAAATACTGAAGCAAGAAGCAGCTATAATACAGGCAACATAACAGCTGTCCAAGGATGACTTGACACTTGACTGACTGAATCCAAGGTCAACAATTTGTGAGGTGACCATCGGGTTCTTTAGATAAGGTTCATAGCTCAAACCTATGTCGACCAAGTTTAAAGAAAAAGAAGATCCAGGAAGCTCTCCTTTCAATGAAGAACATTCACCAGAACCTTCAGTTTCAGAAGCTGGCAAAGTAAAGAAAGACGCTATTGCATCGAACCAATCCAATCGACCACCTATGGCAACAAAAGTGCCACATCTGACAGTGATGGACAAAAATCCATAGAAATTCACCGGATCCCACATGTAGACAAAGTCAGAACCAGCTAATCCAGTAGATAAAGCATTGGAACCTCCCCCATCACCCCGTTTCATTGTTGAATTGCAACATGAGATCAAAACAAACTCTTCATCAGGTACGCCAGTAATCGAACCCCACAACTTGCCTTCACCATGAGCCAGCCAAAAAAAATTGGCACCATTAATACCGCCGATATCCGAGACATTCAGTAATTCAAACTTTTTAATACTCAATTTGAGCCGAAACCATGACCCAGGAAGTTCATTCTGTATCGAGCTTTTGATGTTGTCAATCTTATCAGGGTGAATAACAATCTCTACAGAATCACACTCCATATATATTGATGTCTGACCTACAGAAGTTTTTTTCATAGAATCAACATCCTCAAAAGCCACTCTAGTAAATCCTTTTATCACTTGACTTAAAAGACAGTTGAAGACTTCATATTCATAGCTCTGAAGAGTAACCACGGCAGAGGATAAATGCAAGTGCATAAGGAAACTTGAGCTCATAATTATCTCTTGACGTATTTCAGAAGCAGTATCACCAGAATCTCTCAAAGTTGTTACGGAGGCAAACTCATACCCTTTTCCCATGGACTTATTTCTGCTCCTCTCCTCTGAAACAGCTAAAGACTTTGCTCTCTCGGCAACCCAAGCACCAGTAACCGGACCCTCCTGCCAAATCATACTGAGGATGGAGGAAGGTGTGTAGTTGGCAACAGACAGAATCTTCAGAGAAGAAAATTTACGCCCTTTAGCAGTGTGGCAGGACTTACCCCCATCATCAACCTCCTCACATGCAGTACTGACTAGATACATGTCAAGGTTACAGGCATTCAAATGCACAGAAGCTGTCACCATTGAAGAAAACCTCTTCTTGGAATTTGAATTGCAAAAGGGTTTCAAACCGTCACCCTTCCCTTCTCTGGTAGAAAAAGGAGAATAAAAGTCCAGAGCAATAAACTGATCCCAATCAAAATAGCTCGCTATATCATCTCTGTTATCAAAAGGAAAGCAGAGAATAACTCTCGCATCAGAGACTGATAGGACACCCTCTAGTCTCTCTCTCGAAGACGTGGTTGTAATACAAGTTCTAGGCCCTCTGTTCAAGCCCTCAGGAGATACTTGCTTAAATTCGGATTGAAAGTTATTCGTGGAGTTATTTACTTTGAGAAACTTCTCCATTTCCTTCACGAAAGCCAGCAGCTTGAGGATAAGCCGGAAGTTAACCCAAAAAACAAATGGTGGTAGTGATAATGAGAATGACATTGGCCTTCTCGAGTTGCCATCAGACAGGGAAGAATAACTGGATAATTGGAAACGAACAAGACCCGAAGTTCTAAGCAGCATTATTCTGATCACATCATTCCGCTTTGCAAATGGAACTTTTGGAGCAGATTGCCCAGCCAGATCATTTTCCGGAACATCCATATAAGAGGCACGTGGTGGAAGAGTGCCTAGAACTTCTGCTTGCAGCCGCCGAATACAAGCGCTTTGGCCACATATCCCATACTTAATTCTCTCATCACCAAAGAATATGCCATTTTCTCGATGACTTACATATTCATTCACCTCAATATGTTTCACTGTTCCTTCAAACTTCAATTCTCGAGGACATATCTGTTAATCTTTCAAATATTTTAAATTAGTCTAGTGGGATTAGGCAGAATAAACAGCGCATAGTCCAGAATCTGAAAGAGGAAGGCGTACAATTTCAAGAATCCTCATTCTTACCTGCACCATTAAAGATATATCCCTGCATTCTGCACCTAGACAATGATAGTCAAAGCCAACGTTTTCTTGATCATCATTCAACTCAGGAAAATTCCCCTTGTCTTCATCATGGAGAGAGAACATAAGAGACATTCCAGCAATGGACGCTCTGAGATTCGTTTCTACATGCTGCTGTTCTGCACATAATTTGACAGTCAAAATTGGAACTTTGTCAGGCATTTGCTCTATAAGATTGTCTTCCATTCTCAGCATTTCTTCTGAGCAAGAAATATCTCGTTTACTGTCATTTAAAAAAAGTAATGAGAAGATTCAATTGCACCACAAATGCTACATCCACTATTTATAGGCAGAAGAACCTTTTCGCTGTTTCCTAATGGCAAAGGTTTCCCGCTAACTTGACAGTAAAGCAGTCTACTTTCATCTAATATAAGCTATTTTCTTAGAGTCACCAGTCCAACATAAAGCAATCAATCAGATACATACAATAGGTATAGCTCAAAGCATACATACCAGAAGGTATAAGCAATGACCCCGAAGCCAAATTGGAGGCCGCAGTTATTGCGCTGAAAACAGAACATGTCCAGTTCCACATCCCACTCCCACCTAGGGCTGACTGAGAATTTCTCATTTCATCGAAGCACTCAAAAAATTGATCCACACTGTGCAAGGGCCAAAGAGAACACAAAAGGCACATTAAAGTCGTTCAAATTATCATGAAACTATTTCTCACTGTTAAGACTTTTAAAAGAAAAACGAGGATGCCAAACGTGTTGGCATTCCAAATTGAGAGAAGCGAGATGCTGAAACCAAGTAAAGTTGTGAAATTTAAAAGTTAAATAATTTAGTTAATAAGTCTCCGCCATTTGCTTCATTGGCCAAAAGATGGAGTTATATGTCCCTTCACAGGAATTTCCAAGTAGCGTATTGCTGCCATCGAGCATGTTTTTCCCCAGGAGAGGCATGTCTTTTCAAAAGCATGTGTTAGAAACAAGATCACCAACTTTAGAAACACGAAGAATTGCCGCATTTAATCCACCCCAGCAGTCCATAAGCACAAAATAAATAAAACAACAAGGAAAAATGTCCAACCTTGCCCCAAAATCATCTTCTGCCTTATCCGCAACAAAAGGAACCCAATCAGAGATCACATTTGGTAAGTGAAGATCAGACACTGTTCCCTGCCTCAGAGAGGAAGAAAGCTCAACAGATAAGCCACCATAGAGTGGTGATGCTTTGTTAGTGGCAGGGTCACACGATCCAGTTGCCGGCAAAGGGCTACCACATGCAGAACTGAAATGAACATTGTTTGCTGACTTGTGCTGCATACCACACTCACGCTCCTTGCCCAAATTAACAAATGTTCCCCATGAGAACAAAAGCCATTTGATTGTACTTGGTTGAAACCGCAACTCTATAGGATCTATAGAAACATCTGCATCCACTTTTCTAATGTCTAAGGAACCATTCTTCCAAGGAATACTTAACTTTATGGTCCCTGAAAATCCTCCTTTCCTACCAATCATTATTGGCACCATAGAACTTACGGGTGGCAATCCAGAAAGTAATTCACCAGAATCTGTCCCTGATACACTTGGAGGGCATGTTTGCCTATCAACATCATCCATGTGAAGCAGCTCAAGAATGGCTCCTTGAAATGTTACATAGTTCGTCAGGCGACTGATTCCAAGGAAGTTCCCAGCGCCTACGTTACCCATCAAATTAGAATCCTCTGAAACACACGTTCCACACACCAATTCTGCGACTCGAAAAACCATAGATCTGTGATGTGTATATTCTCCTCCATTTTGACTCGAATATGGATTGAATGCAACAATGACTTTCTTTATGGTTACATTAAAACTGGTAAGCAACCATTTCACCATCTTTGCAATTGTCTTAACTCCTTCATGAACATCTCCTGAAGAAGGTGTAACTGCATTCCCCGTCATCTCTTTGTCCAGCTTGCTCTGGCTGGGACAGACACTCTGGTTATTATCTAGGCAGGAACTTTGAGAACCAACTGCATCTGACGTATAGTTGTCCACATAAGGTGAAAGCACCAATTCAAATTCGTCAACCTCCACCTGGCAGCCTTTACCCTTCCAAGGCATTCCAACTAATAGAGAGCCAATAGATCCTTCTTTTATCATTAACGAAGATGCTGCACCAAACTGGAAAGAAGAACATATAAGAACTTGCACTGCCAAGAGAGCTAACTTGATGCTTATGCAAAATGTCACTCTTTCGCGTTGTTCAGCTATAGCACTAATAAAAATTCAATCCTGCAATGGCATGCAGGTCATTCCATAACAACATGCATCAATCTACGCTAAAGGCTCGAGTAGCTCGCTTCTTATCAGCAACAAAATCTAAGCGTTAGAAATCACAATTACAAGTAGGAGGCCATTATGCATCAGGAACTTGCAGATAGCTGTCCTTCGGAGTGTACTAACATTCCCGTCCAATTACTTCTCTTTCCTCGAGAATCCAACACCATACCAAGAACTTTCAACCCTTAAATATCAACATTTTCAGAATAACGGATGCTGTATTAAATTGGCCTTAAGAGCTACTGAAATCATGAAGAACAAAAGGGTTCAACTTCTACTTCTAAGGGAAAAAATTTCATGCTATCGATATAAAATTGGACTCGGCCGAGCACAATTCAACAGTTTCAGCCAGAAAAACATAACAGAACCTGCTGTCTCCGATCTCCCATCCCTTCCATCAATACAAAGAAGAGAAAAATTCACTACACTCGGCGCACCTTCTTGTTAAGATAGTCGACGTTGAGAGCGAGATCGTTGAGCTGGATCGTCCCCTCCCGCAGCTGGACATCGAGCTGGTCCAAATCGATGTCCCCCAAGATGAGCTGCCCCAGCTTCTTCTTCAACAGGAACTTGCAGACCCTCTTCACGGCCCACTGCGAGATCATGGCCTCCGCCGACTTCGCTATGTTCCACGGCAACATCATCGCCCCTCGACCTCCCCCCCCCCCCTTCCCTTCGATTCCGGCGCCCGGAAGGACGGACGGGAAGCTCCTCGATTCAGGGGCTTCGCGGGCGAAAGGCTAGGGTTTCGAAGAAGGCTGCGATGGAAGGTCGACGAGAAGCAGAAGAGGCCTCCATGCACAGCGCGAATCGAGAGCGATGGTGGCGGCTCGATCGCTTTCTCGAATTGCGCGAGGACGAAGAGGGAGGGATGGAATTGGCAGCAGATGATCGATCGATTTTTGTTATTGCTGCTATTGCTGTTGCTGTTGGTCGACGTTTTGATTTGATGGATTTTTTTGGGGGTGTCGATGGGGTTCCGTCTCGGGTTCCGACTCCTGAAGTTTGGGCCCCCCTTTTGTAATGATTTTGTACAACGTTATTAGATTACGTTTAAATACATGTCCATTTTAATTATATCCCTAATCGTTTTCTTTTCTTTAGGAGCGATTTGATGTGTAATTTCTCGAATTTGTACCCCTGGTCCTTAGATCCTTGATGTTTTGATCGGCTTTACCTCGCCAAAATTGGATGTTTTCACTTTAGAATGCCACAACGCCTTATTCAACGATCCATCGATCAGTCTACCTTTTCATCCCCTTATCTCTTTCAATAATATTTTTCTTCCGGTAGGAGGATTAGAATATCCCCTTATTTTAACATCTTGAAATCTGAATGAAACCTTTAGATTCAATCCATTTCAACTGTATCTCCAGTCATTTTCTTTTCTTTACGAGACATTCGATGTGTAATTTTCGAATTTATCATTTTCCAAACGATTGAAACACCCTTATTAACCATTTTCAATCTAAAAAAAGTAATAAAACTTCAGTTATATTTTGTTGCTAAAGCTTTTTTTAATATTTATTGCTAAAAACTACCCGCGGATCAGTTTTCTATTTAGCACGCGTAATTGGCTCAGTACTTAAAAAAGAAGTTTTTCGATTTTCAATACACTAGATACACTATAACGCTCCAATGGGATTCAAGGATTATGCACAAAAAGAAAGCGGGGTTGTTAAGGGAAGCGAGTGGCCAAAGGCATGGTATAATTTCGTCCATTGTCTCTAAATCGAAATGATATATATAATAAATTAATTGGGTGCCCAATTAAATTCCAAGAGCCTCGTAAAAAAGACTAGTCTTAGGACATAGACCAAATAGATTCTATCCCTCGAGAGTCGTATCGAGGGTTCCATTTTCGACCGTAATTTTCAATTTTCTTCTTTTCATTTAGTTTTACATGGGATTTGCCGATTGAAAAACTCAAATTCTTTTGGGATCTTGGTGGCCAAGTAAATTATAATTTTCCTCAAAATAAGTGAAAAAAAAAGGCATTCGGAGGGGAGACGTGCGCCAAATGCGTCAAAAGGGGCATCTTCATTGCTTTGCCTTAAGAGCAAGGATGCAACATTGACAAGAAGATTCCTACAGGACAAGAAAGGGGGAGTCCACTTATAAAAAGCCAATTGGTGGTCGCTTTGTCGCTCACGACACAATTTATTAGTTATTTAAATGGATCGTAGACATATCTGCGTTTCTTTCTTGCTTTACGTTTTATATATACATATATACGTATCATATGTATATATGTATATAGCATAGTGAAATGCCAGCCACAAAATCAGACGAGGGCCCAACTTTGACTTCTATCTTTTCTTCTCCATCCGTAACATTCGTAGCTGATGTATGACCATTACACTGTCATACGGTCATGCAAGCATTTCTTTCTCTATATATTAAAAGGCTAGTCCATTTGGTCGTGATTAGAGTCCGGCAGATTTATAAACTTTTAGGGATCGATGTCAAAAGTATGTTCTGTGCTCTGCAAAATCGATAACAAATTTCAAATATTGATGGCAAGTCACAAGTCGATGGCAACTCATTAATTTAGTCGACTTACAATGAATTAACAATTTTATCGCCCCAAAATCTAAAAGCAGATTATTACATACTTTTAACATTTGCAAGCGGGCATGTAATTTCGCTAGTAGAGTGTAAATATTTACATATTTAATTCGCAGCGTGGATCGACAATTAAAACTTCACAACAAACGAAATTTAAGAAACGTCCCTTAAAATTGGGCCTTAATCCTTTTTTCTTGACAGGAGCAACTTTTCCTCATCGAAGACCAACACCTCCAATTTTCGAGTAGCTCCTCCGTCACGGATTTTTGCAGCCATTTTAAGTGCTGGGGTTCGAACTAGGGACCTGAGTCACCCGACTCCCGATCTCGTCCGAAATAACCGGCAAATGATCGATATCAAAGTCGAACAAGATAACGATGGCCGGAATAATCTAATATCGCAACCACATACGCCGTCGGAAACAACTTTTTCTACATAACTTAAATTCTCACAGATCTCGCGTCACCATGGCCATCTAGCCTCCTTCTTCGAACATATCAACATCGAGTCTTCTCTTCAACGTCGACAGCCTCGCTTCAGATACTGGGCCAACTTTTCTTCTGCCATCAAAGGCCAGCGAGATGCTATGCTGTTGCTGGGCTTACGGAACAGTCTTCATTTGGGGGTAAAATGCAAATTAGCATTTTCAGCCGAGCTCTACTTGCCCAAAAAAAGGTTGAATTGTCCTTCTTTTTATCATTCGCGAAAAGATTAGTACCCTCGACACATGACATCTCCATCCACTCAAGTCAATCGCGGCAAGCCCAATATTAGTCAATATTAACTTGAAAAGCTACTGATATTGATGGACTCTTTCGGCTCTATCATAATCTTCATGGCATTTTTCTTTCTTCTTTCTCAACTCAGGTTGTTTCTCTCCATATCAGAATCATATTGACGATGTTTTCCGCCTGCATTGGTATATCGCCAATGAAAAACGGTGTTCATTAAAATTTGGGATGACGTGATAACAATATCAAACAAAACTGACTACAAAAAAATGTCTAGCATAATTGTTCCAAAAATAATTTGATCTCCTAAAATAATTATTATCCCGAAGACCATTTCGTGCACTTTGAATTGCACCATCTATAGAGTCATTCCATTGCAGCATCGCTTTAGCAATCAACAGCCTTTCTAATAGAACACGAGGTAGGGGGATAATGACAGAACAAACATTTAGATTTCGTACAAATATTAAATAATGCAATCACAATTGAATTTAGGTTCTGATTATATCTTGATTGGATACCACTTACACAACTTTCTAGCCAATAAGAATAGAACCTACACGTGCTGAAATAACCATCTTTGTGCACATACATGAACTTTTTGCTAATTTGTGTGTTTTTTCCATTACTATCTTCATTATATTGTTTTTCTTGCCAAAGATTGTGTCCTCCGTTAAAATCTCCTAGATTTTGCCTTTATTATTTTCTTTATCAAGTTTAAAAAACGCACACCTATTTCCAACTGTTTAGTTATGCCAGGACCAATCTAGCCTCCTATCTCCATGCGAAAAGATTTAATTAATCGGGCGAAAAAAGAGAAAATGCGTAGAAGAAATATCTTCAATGTGTTTACCCCTTATCCAAAGAGAAATTTCCAAAAATTGAAAATGAGATTCCCCAATTATAGTGTAGATAATTTTTCTCGAGTTCAATTCGAGTTACAAAAATCATATCGTAACGTATCATTGCAAAATCTTATATCCACATGGAACACAAAAATGTCAAAGAAAAGTCAAGAAATCCCTCACGCTTACGTTTGATCGGCACATAAGCAGTGGGAATTGGGAAGGCTGTCGGCTGGAAGGCCAGTGAACGCCTAAATTTCACCAAAACTTGGCATGGAAATCAACAAACCGGTGCGCACAATTTGAGCACGACGTACTTACCTCGAAGCTAACCCCCAATCCTCCTCAGCTCATTCGCGAAAGACGAGCAACATTCCATCCCCCAACCCCAACCCCAATCCCAATCTCAACCCCACACCCGTGCCAAACGCCATCAGATCCAAAGCGATCCGACCCAGGACGCCAGGCCACCATTCCAATTCCACCCTTCCTAGCGATCGGCGCCCGCTTCAATTGTACCCATCAACGAATTCCCGAGATAAAAACAAAAGATAAAGGTATAGCGAGAAGGCACGTAAGCACGTACTGGATCAAAGCAAGAAATGCAAGTATCGATAGAGACTGCAGAAAGAGACGAATCCAAAGTCCATCTCCAGAAAAATCTGCCATGAGCGACAGAGCTGAAGACGGATCGTGTGGACGCGAGTAACAACAGCATGGGGTTGGTTTGGTTTTTGGTACGTGTCGGTCTACTGCTATACTGAAACGAAAACAACTTGGAAGCACTGGAGAAGACTGTACAATCTTTTACCAACGAAGGAAGCAATCGAGCAGCGAGTTCGCCCCCCTTCTGTAATCCGTACCATCACCGCCAGTCACTTCAGCGTTTCCTCCACCGCAGCCACTTTGATGGGAATCCACTCGTAACGGCCTTCGAGCGGCACGTCATTGACGACGTCGTAATTGTACCTGCCGAATTTGAAGTAGAAGGCCAAAAAGCACCCAAAAAAAAAAAAGAGAGAGAGAAAAAGAAAAAAGAAGGAATAAAATAAAGGGGGATTTGTTAAGTTCGTTTCGAGTAATGAAACCTCCGCGCGAAAGCTAAAATGCGCACTGCTTATCCTGCGCACACTCACTTGTCCGTGAACCGCCTCTGCTGTTCCCTCTCCATGGCGGACAGATACGCCTCGATCTCCGCCGCGCACGCCGACCTCACCTTCGCCGCGTCCTCGCCGGCTGCCGGAGGCGGCGGCGGTCGCGTCTCCTGTCTTCTGGGGGCCTCGAGCGACGCCGGAGCTTCTCTCCTGTGAGGTGCAGAACGAGAGAGGATTTCAGTTCCGGCCATGCGCATCGAAGAGATTCGTAACCCCCCCCCCCCCCGGAAGCAAAAGAACAGGGAAAAACGAAACAGTGGAAAATCTAAACCTGAGGTTGCCGTCGCTGCACGTCTCGTCATCGGTTTCAATTTTCAAGTCCTCGGCCTGCAACGGAACGTTCACAGATTTTTCAAAAACGGTGTCTGCGCAGTCGTTGGGAAGCAGATGAAATCACACTCGCTGGCCGCGCAATCCAGCGAAGCAGAGTTTCACGATCACGACGATGGAAGAACCGGAAACGAAATGGAGTTTCGAAAATTGTTCGGTGAGATTGTGTTCGCTAGATCGCTGATGGAAACTATATACTCCTCGTATTTTGAAGCGGATTTAAGAGAAATATGACAAAGGTTCCCTCACAGAAGGTCGGAATCCACAAATTCTGGGCGAGAAACAAAATCTAATCCTGCGTGATTCAAGGAAGGAGACGGTACTTCCTCTTGGATCAGATACGCATTTGCTTTTCCTTTTGAGGAACGATAACAAAAATCTACTCCACGCCGTCATCGCTCGGCAAGAGAAAAACCGAACGACCTTTTTTGGAATTCAAAAGTTCCCGAGTTACCTCGGAAGCTAAGAATCTCTTCCTCTTGTTCGGGCTTTCTCCGGATTTGACGGCGGTGCGGCGGCGGTCGCACCGGAAGCAGGAGGGACTGTCGCCGGCGGGTATGGAAGGAAGGCCGCTCACGACGGCGGGAGTCGGAGAAGGCGGTGCCGGCGATTCTCCGGAGACGACGAGCGACATGGTTCGCTTGGACGTACTTTTGGTGGGCGGCGTGGGAGGAGCAGAGTCCGTTGCAATTCTCTCGTACTTTCTCGCAAGATCTGCCATTTCTCTCTCTCTCTCGTTTTGCTATTTTGGGTTATGTGGGAAAGAAAGGCTGTCGATGTGTGCAGGGTTTTCAGGACCATGGCGAGAGGTGGATGGCCATTGTCCAATTGATCGACTAGATTCAATTGGTTAATCAAGTTTTTTATTTGAAACTTATTCAACTTGGTAAGTAATAAAGATGGATAATTATTAGGTTCTCCCGTAAAAATTTATTTACGTATTCCACGTGTCGCCCTTTTAAGGAGTGGAAAACGGAGTGGGAAAAAAATTGGTCAAACCGATAGGAAGTTTTATCTCTTTCTTTGAGTTAAATTGTGCTGATAGAGTAAAAATTCTTTGGGTTTTCAAGTGATTAGTTTGATTAAACTTAAAAGGGATAACATGGAGACTCTCCTATGCCAATTTTGCTAAATTCGAACTTAGGGTGTTCCGTAAAACGAGACTCGAAAAAGATTATGCAAATATCGAAGTATCCAATTAAATCTCAGTACTTATCGATTAGTAGCCACCCGTGTTTTGATTCGGTAAATCTTTCGAGGCTTTATATTTTGTTCTATCAGAGAAAATATATCTTAAGCTTACCATGACAAATAAATTTCAAATGTTACATATTGGGGCATTCTAAGAATACGATTTCTTAAAAAAAAAAAAAGGTAATTTCTTTTATAGCCAATTTTTCCTCTATTTTTTTCAGGCTTGATATGTTCTCACAAAGCAATGGAAGTTACCAAACGATGCTCAAACATTATCAATTAGTCATGAAGAAAATTGTACACAAAAAGTACCACGGTGGAAAAGCCAGCTTACCATTCTTTTCGGTCGTTAACATAGAAATTGGAAAAGATCCAATGGAACTAAGAAGTACATTTCATCGAAGAGGCAATGCTTGTACCATACTTTTTTTTTGGCACGGAATCCATTTTTGGTCTTTCCACCATGTTATACCAAATTCTTCGAATTGCGTAGAATCCCACCGTGGGTTGGGAGCACCTACGATAGGCAATCTCTTGCAACAACAACCACGGTGACATGGTTCTGGCCGAGGCGGCTGCGGTCGGAGGTTTGGAGGTCGCCTCCATAGCAGTTGCTACTGAATTTGGGCGAGAAAACTCTTTCCACTGAGATCCACGAGACCAGTGGCCAGAAGAGCTGAGACCATCGCGGGTGGTCGCCTTTGGACGAAAACCTCCTGCATGTGCCTCAGCTCTTCAACCCGAGAAAGTTTCTTGACCGCGGGTCGCTTGATAACGGCAACCGCTACCACCACAACGGCGGTGCTCGCCTCTGTCACGGACAACAAAGGACTCACCGACAAGAATTTGCACAAAGACACCGATCTTATCGAGCTCGAAAGTACCATCACATTGCATTCACATGTCGAATCTATCACCTCGACAAAGTTTAAACAGTACGATAAATTTCCCCCTCGCAGGCTTGCACATTCAAATCCAAACGAAACGAAACAATTCAAAGTTTAAAAAAAATGACATAGCAAAGCACACAAAAGCGACAAACTACCATCCAATCCTCCAGCATACGGCCGAAATTCGACGCCATCTTTTTCACTCGTTCAAGAACTTCACCAATCTCTTCATCAGATCCACGGCGTTCTCGCAGCTCGGATTCATCAGATGGAACACGTGATCCTCGCCCTTCGTCTCCACCACCTCCACGCTCCCTCTCCACCCACTCTTCTTCAGCACCTCCTCGTAGTACCACCCTCTGCTCCTCAGCCCGTCCTTCTCCGCCACGAACACCAGAACCTTGCCGCATCCCAAACGGCCCAGATCCGTGTCCGCTGCCGGGTTTATGATCGGGTCGTCGGCCCCGCTGATCGTCGGGCACATCATCTTCAAGAACCCTACCGTCCAAGCCCGCCTCCCGGCCTCCGTCGTCTCCGTCCCCACCGGCTCGCTCCCCCAGAAGAACGGGTGCACCAGCGCAATCCCCGCCAACGCCAGGCCGTCCAGTTTGTCGGACCCGATCCTCAACCCCATGTGGTGCGCTATGTTGGCCCCCGCGCTGTCGCCGGCGAGGAACACCCTCTTCAAGTTGGCATGCTCGTTGAGCCACTCGTCGGGGCCGTCCCCCGCCGCGTGGGAGGCCACCCACTTGAGTGCGGCCCAGGAGTCGTCGTAGGCCGCGGGGAGAGGGTCCTCGGGCGCTCGGCGATACTCGACGGAGACGACGACGACGCCGGCTTCGGAGGCGACGGCGTTCAGGTAGTTGTGGTACGTCGGGGAGATGGCGGTCTCGATGCAGAAGCCGCCGCCGTGGAAGTAGACGAGGAGGGGGAGCTTCTCGGGGCGGCCGGCGGGGCGGTAGAGCCTGGCGGAGACGGCGGGGTCGGACGAGATGGCGACGTCCTTGGAGGCGACGCCGGTCTGTTCGTCGTCGAGGGAGGCGGGGACGGTGGCGGTGCCGATGAGGCGCTCGATGCGGCCGTCCTTGTAGATGCGGAGGAAGGGGGAGAAGTCCTGGGATATCTCGGAGGCCATTGAAAATTTTTTAGGGTGTTTTTCTTCGTGTGCGCGTGTACTTCGGGAGGAGAATGGAGGAGGTACTTATGGCGGTGGTGGTGGGACTGACTGTTGAGTGTGCTTGGCGAACGCAGATGAGAGGTGATGGGGTTCCGGTCCATTTGGGATGGCGAAATGGATGTGCGGACGAACGCCACGCCACGTCATCCAAATAATTGACCCGCGGTGAAGAATTTCGGACGCGATTGGACAGTCCGGAGATGTCGTTCCGGTTTTCGTTTTGACCCGGTGCTCCGAACGGTCGACGATTTAGGGCAAAGGGGTTGTTCAGCAAGGCATCTGTTGCACGGCCCGGCCCGGCCGTGTTCTGTGTCTTCTAGAAGAGGATTTGCTGAGAATTACTTTGGCTAGCTTTCTGGACCAATAAATCGGATTTCGAGATAAAACTAGAAGCCTCCAACTATAAGAGAATTTTCTTATCAGTTGGGAAGAATTTAAAGCCCTGAGCTCTAGCTTCCATTACTGAATTGGCAGGGATCAATGGGGGCTGAATTCATCCGGCTCGGTCCATCCCAACCGTTGATGTACATAATTAGTTACCGAAATGGACCCAATTCCGTGGATCCCATGAAAATGCCATTGAAATGTGTTCGTAGCATAAGGTTTACTACGTACTAGCATTTTCCTTAATTAGAATCAGGTAAGTTGGTGCGCTTGGGGATGAGGCCATGGGAGGGAAATCCCCTTTCACTGTGCCTCATTGAGCTAATTTTTTTTTTTTTGTGGATATAACAGAGACTTGTCATTTTATTGAACAACTAGCCTTCTAGAGTAAGGGGTATCAAAATACAGGATCTCCCATAGAGGGGGTGGTGGGTAAAAAATCCAATAAAAGGGCCTTAACTTTTGAGGTCTTTACAACCCAATTTGCTAATTTATTTGAATTTCGAGGGTCGTAAGCTAACTCAAGACTCTCAAAAAAGGCTATGAAGCCTAAACATTCTGTGATAAGGGGCTCAACATCCCATGCAGCAGAGAAAGGAATCTTGTAGGAAGCTTATCAAGGTGGAGCTATCAGTTTATAGCATAAATTTCTGTCCAGATCGGCCAGCAAAGTGTCGAAGAGCGTAGAGACAAGCAAGGGTTTCAGAGTGAAGGGTCGAAGACACTCGGATTGGTTGCGTAGCTCCTTCGATCAATCTCCCTTCAGAATCGCGGCACACAAAAGCAAAAGGCCCTTCCGTAAACCCCGGGAGGTGTGATCCATTGATGTTAATCTTCAGTGTCCTTGGCTATGGTAGTCTCCACCTCAAAGGTAAATCCTCCGATGCTCGCTCTCTCGCTTTGTTACTCTCGTTCCACTTTGCATAGTTGTAGTGCATGGCAAAAGCTGAGTCTACTATGCTTCTGGGACTAGGAATCTAGTGTTGGAAGACAAAGGAATTACGTGCTAACCAAATATTCCTGCGAGTGGCTGTGATGATCTCAAAGGGTAGGTTCTCTTGGGTTAGATCTTTGTAGTTCAGCAACCACTCCTCAATTCTCGTTACTTGTTGGTGAGAGACTTGAAAATTGAATTCTAAACTAGACCAAACCTGCTTTGGCCTATCACATAGGAGAAATAGATGTTACACCGTTTTAGGTTCTCAGCGGCACATGAGGCAATAAGGCTTAGGTAAAAGCTTCTTTTTATACAAGTTAACCCTGGTTGATAGAGCATTTTGGCAGATACTCCACATGAATAATCTGACTTTGGGGAATGTTTTTAGCTTCCAGATCTTGCCCCACAGAGAATTAGACGTTTAATAGGAGTTTGAAGCCTGTCTGTTGTCTTGTATGGTTTCAATCTTTCGAAGTTGATTATAACCCCTTTTAATCGAGTAGCACCCGGAATTATTTGCTGATCAAACTAGCTTATCCTCGGTCTAGGTGATTGGCAATGGAGTTGCTAGAATTTCATTAAGGACTTGCTCCTCAAAAAGATTCCCCGATAGTTGTCCCTTCCATTGTTTTTCTGTTGAGTCAATAAATTCAGCAACCATATTGGGATCTTGTTGGTTATATGGCCCTCCCATTACACCCCTTTACGACCATCTATCCTCTTTGATTCTGATTTGCTAGCCATTACCCACTTTCCATCTCACCTCCTTTGAAATCGCTTTTCTACCCATTAGTAGGCTTTGCCAACCCTATGAAGGGCGAGATTAGCAGCATGCCAGAAGTCACAATTTGGGAAATACCTTCCTTTAAGTATTTTATACCATAAAGCGTTTAGAGCTTGTGCGACTCTCCCGGCTTGTTTTCCTAGCATTGCTCTATTGAAAGTAAGAAAATCTCTAAAGCCCAAACCACCTTTGTCTTTCCTTTTCTTTAGTGTTTCACTGAGCTAATTCAGCTGCACATGGTTTTGGCTACTTTTGCTTTTGGCGGGCAATTGGTTCGGAGGTTTTTGCTATTAAGACCATTCTAATTTTTTAGTTGTCAGCGTTCCGTAAGAATTAATCTGATAGACTTAACCCGGATTTGGTGTATTTCATTTTCACAGACCGATACTTAATCCTTGATGGAGCAAGAAAACAAATCGTTTTCTTATTCGAATTCACGTGAGTGGGTTTTGATTTGGGGATCCATTAGGTTGGACTCGTCGTATGCATGGAACTTACACTCACAGCGAAAAGGACACCTCCCGAATGCGACCGAGCACAAAATGCCATTTTATTTATAGAACACTAAAATGCCGGCGAAATGCTTGCTATTTGTCCCTTTTCAAGAAGCTGGTTCGGAAGCATCTCTGTCATCTTTAGGAAAAGAAAGAGAAAGGAGGAGGACTTGTAGTTGCACTTGTGTTTCTCTTTGGACGACTAAAAATACGGTCACACCCGTGTTTCTCTTAGGTAGTACCAAATGAAACTTCCTTTTCCTAGCAAGTCTGCATCGTTATCATAAACACTGCATATGAGGTTCACATGATTCGACGGTTCAAGTTGAATTAGACCCGTACACGAGATTGATGCAATCAACTCTCTATCATCGAGTCTATTCCTCTATCTATATATCGTAGGTACGACGTTGGGCAAACGCTATATCACGGTGGAATCCATCTAAGTTTAAACTACCCATTGCACTAACCAATTTGATTAGTTAACTATTAGTCCAATGAAAAATGAATTAATCAAGTTTGCTTGACGAAGGATGCAAATCTGTCCACCAGCTCGGCAGCTTTCTCGTACCTGAGATCGCTTATGTGGAAGCAATGCTCTTCGCCAAAGTTCTCCACCAGCTCGACGCTCTTCCCTCCCCACTCGCTCCTCCGCAACTCCTCCGCGTACCTCGCCCCGACCCATCTCAGGTGATCCTTCTCCGCCACGAAGACCAGCGCCCTCTCGCACCCGACCCGGCCCAGATCCTCCGCCGCCGGCCTCAGCCTCCGGTCCTCCAGCCCGCCGTTCTCCGGGCACATGTACAGCCACATCGTGTCGTCCTCGGTCCCCCCGAAATACGGGTGCACCAGCACCATCCCCGCGAGCCTGACCCCAGGCAACCCGCCCGGCCCGACCCGGACCGCCAGGTCGTGCGCGATGTTCCCTCCGGCGCTGTCCCCGGCGACGAAGAGGCGGCCCAGATCGGCATGGCGGTTGAGCCACGCGTCGGGCCCGGCCCCGCCCGCGTGGGCGGCGACCCACCGGAGCGCGGCCCAAGAATCGTCGTAGCAAGCCGGGATCGGGTGCTCCGGGGCCAGCCGGTACTCGACCGAGACGGCGACCGCTTCGGCCTTGGCGGCGATTGAGCTAACGTAGTTATGGATGTCGGGAGAGAAGGCGGATTCGAAGGAGAACCCGCCGCCGTGGACGTAGAGCAGCACGGGGAGCTTGGACTCCGGGTCTCGGATCTCGGGGAGGAAAATGCGGGCGGACACGGGGGGTTGGGGCGAGATGACGACGTCCTTGGACCGGACCCGGGTGACGGGATCGTCGGAGGGAGGGATCTTGCGGGTCTGGTGGAATTTCTCCACCCGGCCGTCTCTGTAGACTCGGAAGAATCGGAACTCGTGGGCTACTTCGCTGGTGTTGGTGGTGGTGGTGGTGGTGCTAATGTTGTTGCAGCAGATTTTTCGAGGGGGATCAGTAGAGATGGAATTCGCGAGGGAATTGAAGCGGGAAGGGTTCAGAAATGTTGGGTTTTGGTGGGATGGGGACGAGACGCGGTACTGTCTGAGGAGGAGGAGGAGAGAGAAGGGGCGAGAGAGGGACGCCATTGCTGTGGAAGCAGTGAAGCAGGATTGAGTTTGGTCTGGTTTTTTTCTGCGACTGTTGAGGGATCAGTCCAATGAGCAAATGACTGGGCGGCGGGCGGGTATGCGGCCCAACAAAATCGGGTCAGGGTCGTCCTGTTCGAGTGATGTTTAGACCCGATTTGCATGTCCCTTTTACAATTTCGCGCGGACTTGGCCATAAGCCATATGGTGGTGATTACAATTTCACCAATGGATCCATAGATGCCGGACAGATGAATTGGATACCCAGGAAACAATCTGAAAACTCAACTAGAACTCATTTTAGTTTTCCTTTGGCCATTATGGCACATCTCAGTTTGGGATAATTTTCTATCAGTGACTTCTACCCTTTATAGCAATAGCAAAATCAACATCACATACAAACTAATTACAGTAACACTGACACTTGGTTAACGATTTCTGTCCCGCCATCACAAATTTTACCTTTCGTTTTTTTATGCCCACGACATCATAGAACCATCCTTGCGTCCCCTTGCCACTCCGTGAGCATTTGTTACTTTTCATTATCAATTTACGTGATTAGTTATGATTGCTTTTTAATAGGCAGTACCAAATCGTATAGCCCGCCATAGAAACTAGAGAACAGATATAAAGTGTAGACTACAGATAGATGGCTGGCTCATCAGATATTCGAGAGGCAAAAGATCCAACTTAGCAAATTATTAGATATCCAATCATCCAGATTCATCACGCACAAGCCATTAAAACAACCCAAACAGGGAGAATCAATTGATCCCACGGATCAAACATTACTCCCATATCATTATGGCTCAGATCAATCAGTTGTGTTTGATGAAGGAGACGAACTTGTCCTTCAACTCCACGGCCTTGTCGTACTTGGGATCACGCAGGTGAAAGCAATGGTCTTCCCCAACATTCTCCACCAGCTCCAAACTCCCTCTCCACCCGCTCTTCTTCAACTCCTCGCAGTACTCAACTCCGACCTCCCTCAGGTGATCCTTCTCCGCCACGAACACCAACACCTTCTCGCACCCCAGCCTCGCCAGGTCCTCCTTCGCCGGCTTCAGCCTCGGATCCGACAGCCCGCCGTTCGTCGGGCACATGTACAGCCACATCTCGTCGTCGTCCGTCCCGCCAAAAAACGGGTGCACCAATACGACCCCCACCACCTTCACGCCCCGCGGCAGCCCGATCGACCCGACCCGGGCGGCCAGCGTGTGCGGTATGTTCCCCCCGGCGCTGTCGCCGCCGATGAAGACCCGGCCGAAGTCGGCGTGCTCGTTCAGCCACGGCTCCGCCCCGTCCCCGCCGGCGTGGCCCGCCACCCACCGGAGCGCGGCCCAGGAGTCCTCGTAGCAGGCCGGTATGGGGCGAGCCGGGCAGAGCCCGTACTCGACGGAGACGGCGATGGCGCCGGCCTCGGCCGCGACCGTGCCGACGAAGTCGTGGTAGGTGCGAGAGAAGGCGGATTGCAGGCAGAACCCGCCGCCGTGGATGTAGAGGAGGAGGGGGAGCTTCCGGGCCGGGTCGGAGAAGCGGGGCAGGAAGATGCGGGCGGAGACGGGCGGGTCCAACGAGATGACGACGTCCTTGGATCGGACGCCGGTGTCGGGGTCGTCGGAGGGCGGGATCTTCTCGGCCGGAGGACGGAAGAGTTCGATGCGGCCGTCCTTGTAGACTTTGAAGAGTCGGAACTCTTTGACCACCTCATCGCTCTCTGAAGCCATTTTGGGGGGAGTGAAGGGAGTGCGAGACGAGGAACGAGGTATTTTCTCGTGAGATGGAGGAGAGGAAGAAGGAAGAAGGTACTGGTAAAAGTAGAGAAAGCGATGGGCGGTGAAGACTTTGTGGTTTTGCTTTTTCTCTATCGTCCCCTTCGACGAGGAAAGGGCGGCGTCGGACGTAGGAAATGTTGACCCAGAGGAACCCTTCTTCGCTCGTCGGTCAAATTGCGTATGTGGACGGTAATCCTAATAAATTTGATTTCTATTGAGATTAATGCATATAGAAATCTCGAACTAATTTTTCAACGACCCATTTACCGTTACAAATGATGTCCCAGGATGGCAAAATGCATAGAGCATCGGAAATCCAGAACTCACTGAGAGCTGGACTTGCCCTTGATTGTGAATTCCCTGAGCTTTTCGGACTGTAAACTTAGGACTAAAACGCAAAACACAATTATCAATTTGTATCTCTAAGAACCAAGAACTAGGGATTTGGAGCGACTTTGAGATTGATTTGAGAGCAGTGCGAGTGCAACTCAAGAAGGTGGTGTTTTCCCTTCTTCTTTTTTTTCTAGGGGAAAAGAGGAAAAAGAAATCAAACGCAAACCTTTCGACAACGACAGGCAATTGTGTTTGTGTGAGAAAAATCAAAAAGAGGTCAAGCCAAGCCTTTGGGAAGAGAATGTGCAATTTGTCATAATAGTGTGAAGTTGTGAGCTAAGGTTGAAAAAAACCTAATGATGGCGGAAGTCGGGCGAACGAATGGAGAAGGTCACGAGTCACGAAATCGAAGAGGGAGACGGACAATACCGGCGAAGAACAACCAAGGTGGGTTAAACCTAACCCATTTATTAAATGGGTTTATTACAGACTCACTAAAATTCATCTGTTTTACACTTTTAACTTTAAAACTCATTATGATCCATATTTTAAGTTTGAGATGAATCATTGAAATAAATGTAAGTTAGAATATGGATTTATGACCTATGTTGACGGTCCTAGTTTTGGACAAATAACTAGGTGGTGGGTGGCACGTGGTGGTCATCTTGTTTCGATAGTGTTTTGGGCCGATTTACATATCCATTTTTGTGAAGACTTGAATCAAAAACAAAATGGTGGTGATTAGAACTTCACTTGTGGATCCATTGATGCCCAACAGGCCGATCAGATACCTGAGAAATAATTTGAAACTCGAACCAAAACTCAAACAAATCAATTATAATCTCAGCTTGGAATCATCTTTGACAAGGAATTTATACCCTTCATAGTAATAGCGAAATGAGCATCATACACCAACTAATCTCAGTAACATCGATGCCTGGTTAAGGATTCCTTTAATGATGTGGGGTAACTTCAAAATATACGAAGTTAATGATTTCTCAAAAGAAACGAAGTAATTTTCATGGAAATGAAACATGATCGCTGAACCTGATTAATTAATGGGTAAACATGGATTGGCAGCACCTCAAGAGGGAATCAGCTTATCGAAGTCTACCGCATATTTTAGTAACGTTGAATTAGTCAAAGTATTTGTTTGTTTTTTAATATAGCCTAGTTGGTTGTCCTAGTTTGTAGGAATCTGTTGCAGCATGTTTGTTGCTGCACACACATTCAGGATAGTGGGCAGTTAGTTCAAGATAGTGGGTAGTTAGTTTAGCATAGTGGGTCAATTGTTGTGGCTATTTTTCTGGGATTTTCTGTCAGTGTATGGTCTATCTAAAAGGCCAAGTTGTTATTCAATGTATGTACGAATGCAGTAAACATCTTCAACTAGTGTGTCTCTCCTTTATGTTGATGGAAAATTTTCTAAGGTCCAAAGAATTTTGGGAAGTTGTTTCTTCTGGAATTCCTGAACCGGAAGAAGGAGCCACGTTGACAGCAGCACATCGGACGGCTCTAGAAGCAGTTAGGTTGAAAGATCTTAAAGCCAAGAACTATCTCTTTCAGTCCATTGACAGATCTGTCTTGGAGACAATGCTTTGCAAGGATACTTCCAAGCAAATATGGGATTCTATGAAAAAGAAGTATCAAGGCTCTGCAAGAGCAAAGAGGCAACAACTATAGGCTCTTCGTATGGAGTTCGAAACGCTACGAATGAAATCAGGGGAGTCGGTCACAAATTATTTCTCAAGAACGATGGCAATCGTTAATAAGATGCGAATCCACAGTGACAAGACGGAGGATGTCACCATTGTTGAAAAAATTCTTCGATCCTTGACGCCAAAATTCAATTTTGTTGTTTGCACCATAGAAGAAGCTAAGGATATTGAAGAACTTTCAATTGATGAACTGCAAGGTTCTTTATTGGTTCATGAACAGAAGCTCCAATACCAAGATACGGAAGAACAAGCCTTGAAGACCTCTACTAATTTCCGTCATTCTTCAACAACAAGAATGAATACTGGTAGAGGGAGAGGAAGAGGATTCCACCAACGCAACAGCACCATCAATCCAAGAATTGTAGGCTCTTCTTCTAATGATGCACGAAGTGGAGGTCGAGGTTGGTATTCAAGTGGTTTCAAGCCAAAACCAATAGATAAATCTAAAGTTGAATGCTTTAGATGCCACAAATATGGACACTACAAGTCCGAATGTCGAACCAATCTTAGTTGACATGTGGAAGCAACAAATTTTGCTGTAGCAAATGAAGAAGAAGGAGAGAAGCTCCTACTGGCATGTCAAGAGAAAGAAATGTCTTCACCAAATTTATGGTACCTTGGCACTGGTTATAGTAATCATATGTGTGGCAACAAGGAGGCATTTTCTTCTATTGACGAAACCCACCGCACAAAAGTGAAGCTTGGAGATGATTCTGCCATTTCAGTCATGGGAAAAGGTACTGTTCAAATTTCTTCAAGAGGGAAAATGCAGACCATTAATGATGTTTTCTATATTCCTGAATTGAAAACAAACCTCATGAGTGCTGGCCAATTACTTGAGAAGGGGTATGAAATTGTATTTAGAGGTGGAGTTTGCAAGATTTATGATCAGCAACAGAACTTGCTTGTTCAAGTTGATATGACATCAAATAGAATGTTTCCTCTTTACCTTCATGATTCTGATCATGCTTGTTACATGGAAAAATTAAAAGAGCAAGCATGGATATGGCATTTTAGATATGGGCATCTTAATTTTGGTGGTTTGCGGACACTATACCAAAAGCAAATGGTGGAGGGACTCCTTGCTATCAAAATCCCGTCAGAAGTTTGCGAGGATTGTGTTGTCAGTAAACAACATCGAGCTCAGTTTCCACAAGGTAAGGCGTGGAGGGAAAAAAGGCAGCTTGAGCTAGTTCATTCAAATCTTTGCGGTCCAATTTCACCGATTTCTAATGGAGGTAAACGATATCTGATCACATTCATTGATGATTTTAGTCGAAAGGTGTGGGTGTATTTCTTGCATGAAAAATCTGAAGCTTTTGAAGCATTTAAGAATTTCAAGAGTCTTGTCGAAAAAGAAAGTGGCAATCCAATCAAAGTTCTTCGAACTGATCTTGGAGGAGAGTACAAGTCTCTTGAGTTTGATGATTTTTGTACGAAGCATAGAATTCGTAGGCAACTTACTGCAGCCTATACACCACAACAAAATGGTGTATGTGAGAGGAAGAATCGAACCATCCTCAACATGGTGCGAAGTCTATTGCGAAGTAGTGGAATTCCGAAGAAGTTTTGGCCAGAGGCTGTAAATTGGAGTGTCCATCTCTTGAACAGAAGTCCCGCACTTGCTGTTCTGAATATGACTCCTGAAGAAGCTTGGAATGGACGAAGGCCGACGGTTGATTACGTCAAAATTTTTGGGTGTATAACATATGCCCACATTCCAGATCAAAAAAGGAAAAAGCTTGACGACAAAGGAGTAAAATGCATCTTTCTTGGTGTAAGTGATCAAATAAAAGCTTACAAACTCTATGATCCTGTGACCAAGAAGATTATAATTAGCCGTGATGTAGTATTTGACGAGGAAAATTTCTGGCTTTGGAATGATCAAGCTGAAGGGGCTGCACCAATTGTAGCTGATTTTGAAGAGATTGGCGAGGAAGACCAACAACACAATTTGGTCTCAGCTTGCAACAGTTCTGACCCTATTGAAACGGAGGAGCAACAGCCCAATTCAGCTATTGCTGCAACACATGATGAACACCCCCAACGTCACCGACAAAGGCCAGCATGGATGAGAGATTATGAGGTGTCTGGAGTTGATAAAGGTGAAGATTCGTTAACTCACTTTGCTTTGTTTGCGGATAGTGATCCAACTACTTTTGATGAAGCAGTAAAACAACAAAAGTGGAGAGATGCAATGGATGCTGAAATTAAAGCAATCGAGAAAAACAATACTTGGGACTTAACAAATCTTCCCAAAGGCCACAAGACCATTGGTGTCAAGTGAGTCTTCAAGACAAAGCTGAACAAGGATGGTGGCATTGACAAATACAAGGCGCGTTTGGTGGCAAAAGGCTATAGGCAAGAATTCGGAGTGGATTACAAAGAGGTATTCGCGCCAGTTGCGAGACTTGACACAATTCGATTGGTGATTGAGCTAGCAGCTCAGAGATCATGGTCTATCCATCAGTTATATGTCAAGTCTGCCTTTTTACATGTTGATCTCCAAGAACAGGTATTCATTGACCAACCTCCTGGATATGTAAAGCCTGGTTGTGAGAATAAAGTATACAAATTAAAGAAGGCTTTATATGGATTAAAGCCAGCTCCTCGAACTTGGTACAGTAGGATTGAAGCTTATTTTTTGAAGGAAAGCTTTACGAAGTGTCCTTATGAACATACTTTGTTTATTAAGGTTGATCATGGTGGGAAACTACTTCTTGTATGCTTGTATGTAGATGATCTCGTCTACACAGGGAATGATGGTGCCTTGATGGAGACATTTAAGCAATCCATGATGCATGAATTTGAGATGACAGATCTTGAGTTAATGCACTATTTCTTAGGTATTGAAGTTAATCAATCTGCAGCTGGTACATTTGTTTGCCAAAAGAAATATGTGCAGGAGATTTTAGAGAAGTTTCAGTTGAAGGATTGCAATTCAGTTGCCACACCGATAGAGGTTGGATTAAAGCTCAACAAGGATCCTGGTGGAAGGAAAGTGAATAGCACTTTGTACAAGCAAATTGTGGGAAGTCTCATGTACTTAACAGCAACAAGGCCTGACATCATATATGGTGTTAGTCATGGAGAGTACCATCGAAAAACACCTTCAGGCTACAAAGCGTATTTTACGCTATTTGAAAGGGACATCATCTCTTGGGTTATTTTACAAGAAAGGAGAAAGATCAGATTTGCTTGGTTTTACTGATAGTGATTACACTGGTGATATAGATGATCGAAAAAGCACTTCTGGTTATGTGTTTATGCTTGGTTTAGGGGCTGTCTCATGGTGTTCGAAGAAGCAACCAATTGTTACTCTTTCGACCACTGAGGCTGAGTTTGTGGCTGCCACCTCGAGTGCTTGTCAAGCTATTTGGTTAAGGAAGATTCTTGGAGAACTTCGGTTTAAACTAGAAGAAGCAACGACAATTTTCTGTGATAACAATTCAGCCATCAAATTGTCAAAGAATCCAGTTCTACATGGGAGAAGCAAGCATATAGATGTGAAGTATCATTTCTTGAGGGATCTTACAAAAGATGGTGTGATTGATCTTATTTTCTGCAGAAGTGAAGATCAAGTTGCTGATTTGTTCACAAAATCTCTTAAAATGGCCACATTTCAGAAGTTAAGGAAGCTCCTTGGAGTTTGTTCGATGGATGCCTCAGATTAAAGGAGAGTTTATTTCTACACATTTAAACTGATCACTTGTAGTATCAGTTTAAGGGAGGGTGTTGAATTAGTCAAAGTATTTGTTTGTTTTGTTAATATAGCCTAGTTGGTTGTCCTAGTTTGTAGGAATCTGTTGCAGCATGTTTGTTGCTGCACACAAGTTTAGGATAGTGGGTAGTTAGTTCAGGATAGTGGGTCAATTGTTGTGGCTATTTTTCTGGAATTTTCTGTCAGTGTATGGTCTATCTAAAAGGCCAAGTTGTTATTCAATGTATGTACGAATGCAGTAAGCATCTTCAACTAATGTGTCTCTCCTTTCTGGGTTTCTTTTGGGTGCTTGCAAAGCACAATCATCTTCTGCATTTTAGTGTATCAATTTTGCCCACCTTCTTTTGCCTCACGACATCCTAGAATCATCCCTCCGTTGCTATGGCCAATCCATGCTAGCATCTGTTATTTTTCAGTATGGTTCTATTTGATTGCTATGATTGCCTTTCAATAGGCAAATACCGAATCACGAAACCCCAACGTGGAGACTAGAAAATATATACGACCGTAGGCCACAAATGGCTAGCTAGCAGGACATTCGGGGCGGTAAAAGATCCAACCCAGCAAATTATTAGATAAACTTGGAAGGATCGGTAGATATCCCATCATCCAGATTGATCACGCACAAGCCATGGAAACAACTCAAACAGTGAAAGTTAATTGATCCCGCAGATCAAACATTACTCCAATTTCATGGCTCAGATCAATCAGCTGTGTTTGATGAAGGAGACGAACTTGTCCTTCACCTCGACGGCCTTCTCGTGCTCCGGATCACGCAGGTGAAAGCAGTGCTCTTCCCCGAGATTCTTCACCAGCTCCGCACTCCCCGTCCATCCACTCTTCTTCAGCTCCTCGTAGTACCCAACTCCAAGCTCCATCAGGTGATCCTTCTCCGCCACGAACACCAACACCTTCTCACACCCGAGCCTCGCCAGGTCCTCCTTAGCCGGCTTCAGCCTCGGATCGGACAGCCCGCCGTTCGTCGGGCACATGTACAGCCACATCTCGTCGTCGTCCGTCCCGCCGAAGTACGGGTGCACCAATATGACCCCCACCACCTTCACGCCCTGCGGAAGCCCGATCGACCCGACCCGGGCGGCCAGCGTGTGCGATATGTTCCCCCCGGCGCTGTCGCCCCCGATGAAGACCCGCCCGAAGTCGGCGTGCTCGTTCAGCCACGGCTCCGCCCCGTCCCCGCCGGCGTGGCCCGCCACCCAGCGGAGCACGGCCCAGGAGTCCTCGTAGCAGGCCGGTATGGGGCGAGACGGGAAGAGCCCGTACTCGACCGAGACGGCGATGGCGCCGGCCTCGGCGGCGACCGCGCTGACGAAGTTGTGGTAGTTGCGGGAGAAGGCGGATTGCATGGAGAACCCGCCGCCGTGGATGTAGAGGAGGAGGGGGAGCTTCCGGGCCGGGTCGGAGACGCGGGGCAGGAAGATCCGGGAGGAGACGGGCGGGTCCAGCGAGATGACGACGTCCTTGGATCGGACGCCGGTGCTGGGGTCATCGGAGGGCGGGATCTTCTCGACGGGAGGCATGAAGAATTCCAAGCGGCCATCCTTGAAGACTTTGAAGAATCGGAACTCTCTGACCACCTCATTGCTCTCTGAAGCCATTCTTGGGGAGCGATGTGAGTGAGAGACGAGGATTGAGATTGAGGAAGGAGGTCCCTGTAATAACGGAGGTGAAAGTCTGTACTGTTTTCCTTTTCTTTATCGTCGCCTCCGACAGGGAAAGGGAGGTGTCGAGCGTCACGAGTACATGTATGTCCGACGTTCTTCACCTGCCGGTCAGATCGTGTATTAGGAGAGTGATTCCTAACAATTTGATTTTAATCGCAATTGTGACTCGGACAAGCCAACGAAATTTCGAGTTAGTAACTGGGGAAGAGAGACTTGGATGATTTGATTTCGTCGGTCTCTATGCTTTCGTTCATAAATCTTTGCAAAATATAGAGAATGTCACGTACATACCTTGCTCTGATTTATGGATCAAACTTGCTAATTACGAAAAAAATCTTCTAAGAATATAGCAAGTGATTTAGGATTGTAGGAATTTTCCTTAAGCGTGAATCTCATAAGCATAAAGATGACATTAACGAATTTCGCAAAAGAAATGTAGCTATTTCGAGCATTAAATGTATGCAATATCTTACACACATGGCAACAAATATTACCAATTTGTATCTCAACATGCAAGTTCAGAAAATACCTTTCCTTTTTAGAAAGAATTCATCACTTGAGATCCTTCGTTGAATGTATCATGATTTGTGTAGGTTTGCATTCATGCTTCCTTTGTATAATTGTCTGCAATAAACTCATTTCCTTTCTAGTATCCTTATATTTGGATCCTTTGTTTTTGTTAGATGCAAAATAGGAAACTTTCATAGAAGTCCAAGGATACTTTCCCAACTCATCTCAATAGAGTATTTAAGGGAAATATGCATAATAAAACAATATCTTGCAAAAAAAAAAATTCTTTCTTTGTAAGGCATGACAATATCGAAGAACACATAATGAGTCCATAAAAAAAATATTTTATTTCCAATAAGATATCAAACAATCTCTTTTATAAAATTTCATCTAAAAAATCCATCAAAATAAACTTGATTTTTATTACGACATTTCTAACACAACCATCGATGTAAAACATGCCATTTCAAGTCAAAATAAAGCAAAGCATGGAGATAAAATGTTAAGTCCGAAGAGAATTCATAGATATTTAAAGTACGTATCCAAAGCAAATTTAGAATTTGAAAAATATATCTTTACTTACCAAATTCTCTTTTCTTATTCTCTGCAAGAAAAGTAATCTCATTTTTTTTTGGTACCCAAATCTGCTTGGGTCCTTTTTTGTTAGAAGAAGCATCAAATCTCCAATTGATTGTCTTGAATTTCTTCCAATCAGTTGGACATTGTTGCTTATAGTGATCACTCGAGTTCGAGCAATTATAATATTGAAATCCAATAGGCTTGACAAATTGCTTACCAAAATGATTTCTATAATATTGGATTGAAGGCCTGCGCTTTAAACTCTTCTTGACCTTTGGAAAGTCATTCTTGATCTTATTTTCATTTTCGAAACCGAGGCCGGATTTGTTGTAATGGGGCACTTGAATGGATAGAACATGCTCTAATGTCTTTGAGCCAAGAGCAAATTTTTTGCAAATCTTCGGAATTTCTTCCTTATAGAAATCAACTTCTTTTTGCAAAATATCCTTCTCTTCCTTGACAGAGGAATTCTCCTTTTCAAGCTCAATGATCCTTTTCTCATTCGTAATATTTTGTTGTTTCAATTTAGAGACTTCCTTTTTCAACTCGAAGATCTTCTTCAACGCATTCTCATGTTCCGTGCATAACTCTTCAAAAAGATCATCATCATCATCGAGAATAGGATCTGAACAAATCACCTCATCTTTTTCGGATTGAATGTCCGCCATTAAGCATAAATTTCCCCGCTCAAGGATTTCATCATCGCTGGATTCAAACTCTGTGTCACTCCATAATTCGGCCTTTAAGGCTTTCTTTGCTTTCTTAAATTTGGTCTTCTTTTTCAGAAGTGGACAATTTGGCTTGATATGTCCACGTTTCCTACAGTGAAAGCATATTACTTCCTTTGACTTTTCTGTTTCATCGAGAGGCTTCTTCGTCTCTAAAGGCTTCTTCCCTTTAAAATTTCTTCCTTTGATTTTCATCTTCTTGTACTTCTTTATGAAGACAACCAGTTCTTCATCATCAACATCTTCATCTTCAGAATCTGCATCAGAATCAATGTTAGTCCTTAAAGCAATTGATTTATTACCTCTGGATTCATTTTCTTCAATCCGTTTTTCTGACTCATATGATTGAAGAGTTCCAATTAACTCAGTCACGGAGAGAGGCATGATCTTTTGAGTTTCTCTGATAGAGGTTTTGATGTTTTTCCACTGTTTTGTCAATCATCTCAAGAGTTTGTTGACTTTCATCACATCTGGAACAGGTTGTCCTTGATACGCAAGACCATTTACAATTTCTGCAAATCTGTCATATATATCGGCAACAGATTCTTCAGGCTTCATTTTGAAGGATTCATATTGGCCAAGCAATATGTTGATCTGAGTTTCCTTGGCACGATCTGTTCCTTCGTAGGTGATGTAGAGATTGTCCTAGATATCCTTAGCTGATTCACAGGAAGCAATTTTTTTTATATTCAACAGGTACTAAAGCACAATAAAAAGAATAAATTGCTTTAGAATCTAAAGATTCTCTTTTAGATATCTCAGTCTGAGATAATGGAAGATTTGTTGGCATGTTATCATCCATCTTCTCTTTTGAATCAAAAGGTTTTGGTTTGACTCCTCTAATGATGACGTCCCATTGCATGTGATCAATTGACTTTATGAAAGCCTTCATCTTGTTTTTCCAGATGCTGTAATCCTTGCCATCGAAATAGGGAGGTTTGTTGTTACTTTGACCTCCAATGAGACCTGGAGCACCAAAGCTAGCCATATAGATCGTAAGCTCAGAAGTAAAACACTTCAACAAATGAGCAACCTGCTCTGATACCAATTGAAGTGGCTAGCAAGAATCACCTAGAGGGGGTGAATAGGTGATCTTAAACAATTTTAAGAAATTTAAGCGGAAATGATAAAATACAATTTGAGTCTGAATAATATTCAGATTCTATAAGGACGGTGCTCTTGAACGTGCAGTGTGTAAAGTAAAGATTAAGGGATAGAAAAACTGCACACAGAATTTATAGTGGTTTGGCTTACAGTAAGCCTACGTCCACTCTCCCACGCTGACAGCCTACCAGCTGGATTCCACTAATCAAATCAATGAGAAGTTCCAGCAAGTTGTGCCGCTTAAACCCAAGCACTTCTCCCCGAAGCTGGTGCTGCTTATACCAAGCCGATAGATTACACTATCTCACACCTAAGCACACACTTATAACACTATCTACACCTCTCAAATGATTACACGTTTAAGCTCACGAAAGACAAGAGATTGAATCGGAGTATGTTCAGACTTTGGACTTGTTGATTCTTCAATCTGTGTATCTTCTGCTGCTCGTTGATCTCCTTAAATACTCCTCCACTTCCAAACTAACCGTTGGACAGTCTTCAGAGGATCATCTTCACCTTGGACAGATTTGTATAGAAAGGATTGAGTAGCCGTTGAATGACAGATTCTGAATCCCGTTGATTCTGGTCGCCCATACAATCAGAATCTTGGTCTCCATAAGTAGAGATTAGTCCGTTGTAATAATATTTTGATTGACAATCAAATTGATTTAGAATGAGTCAATAAAAAACCTTACTTGTGAAATCCAAGCCAGATCACTAGCTGTTGTGTTAAGTTCTATTTCTGCGTCTGCAAAATTCAGCGTCTGAAAAACTTCAAAATCTGAGTTTGAAAAATTTCTGCGTCTGGAAAATTTTCATTGTCCGAAAGACTTCAGAGTCTGAGTCTGGAAAATTTCTGCGTCTGGAAAATTTCAGCGTCTGAGTCTGAACTTTTAGTTCTAAGTTTGAACTTTCTCGTTCTGAGTTTGAATCTCTTTTGCTTGAAGTTCTTTCACAATCTGAACACGAACTAGATCAAGATTGACATATGCTTTTCTTCCAAAAATAACTTCCTGAATCAAAATACTTCAAAGCATTTATCAAATTTACAAAACAATCATGGACAGTTTTGTCAACTTCAAAATCTGTTGGGAATTTTCCATAACACTTGTAGACTTTGAAGAGTCGGAACTCTTTGACCACCTCATCGCTCTCTGAAGCCATTTTGGGGGGAGTGAAGGGAGTGCGAGACGAGGAACGAGGTATTTTCTCGTGAGATAGAGGAGAGGATGAAGGAAGAAGGTACTGGTAAAAGTAGAGAAAGCGATGGGCGGTGAAGACTTTGTGTTTTTGCTTTTTCTCTATCGTCCCCTTCGACGAGGAAAGGGAGGCGTCGGACGTAGGAAATGTTGACCCAGAGGAACCTTTCTTCGCGCGTCGGTCAAATTGCGTATGTGGAGGGTAATCCTAATAAATTTGATCTCTATTGAGATTAATATCTACAAAAATCTCGAACTAATTTTTCAACGACCCATTTACCCTTACAAATGATGTCCCAGGATGGCAAAATGCATAGAGCATCGGAAATCCAGAACTCACTGAGAGCTGGGCTTGCCCTTGATTGTGAATTCCCTGAGCTTTTCCGACTGTAAACTGAGGACTAAAACGCAAAACACGATGATCAATTTTTTTTTTTTGGTAAGGTAACAATGATCAATTTGTATCTCTAAGAACCAAAAACCAGGAATTTGAAGCGACTTTGAGATTGATTTGAGAGCAGTGCGAGTGCAACTCAAGAAGGTGGTGTTTTTCCTTCTTCTTCTTTTTAAGGGGAAAAGAGGAAAAAGAATCAAACGCAAACCTTTCGGCAACAACAGGCAATTGTGTTTGTGTGAGAAAAATCAAAGAGAGGTCAAGCCATACCTTTGGGAAGAGAAAGTGCAATTTGTCATAATAGTGTGAAGTTGTGAGCTAAGGTTGAAAAAAACCTAATGATGGTGGAAGTAGGGCGAACGAATGGAGGAGGTTGTGAGTCATGAAATTGAAGAGAGAGAGAGATAATACTGGCGAAGAACAACCAAAGTGGGTTAAACCTAACCCATTTATTAAACGGGTTTATTACAGACCCACTAAAATTCATCTATTTTACACTTTTAACTTTAAAACTCATTATGATCCATATTTTAAGTTTGAGATGAACCACTGAAATAAATGTAAGTTAAAATATGAATTTATGACCTATGTCGACGGTCCTAGTTTTGGACAAATAACTGGGTGGTGGGTGTTTGGATGGTGTTTTGGGCCGATTTACATGTCCATTTTTGTGAAGACTTGAATCGAAAACAAAATGGTGGTGATTACAACTTCATTTGTGGATCCATTGATGCCCAACAGGTGGATTAGATGCCCGAGAAATAATTTGAAACTCGAACCAAAACTCAAACAAATCAATTATAATCTCAGCTTGGAATCATCTTTGATAATGAATTTATACCCTTCACAGTAATAGCGAAATGAGCATCATACACCAACTAATTCTCAGTATCATCGATGCCTGGTTAAGGATTCCTTTAATGATGTGGGGTAACTTCAAAACATACGTGGTTAATGATTTCTCACAAAGAAACGAAGCAATTTTCATGAAAATGAAACAAGATCGCTGAACCTGATTAATTAATGGGTAAGCATGGATTGGCAGCAGCTAAAAAGGGAGTCAGCTTATCGAAGTCTACCGCATATTTTAGTAATTTTGACCACCTTCTTTTGCCCCACAACATCCTAGAATCATCCCTCCGTTGCCATGGCCAATCCATGCTAGCATTTGTTATTTTTCAGTATGGTTCTATTTGATTGCTATGATTGCCTTTCAATAGGCAAATACCGAATCACGAAACCCCGACGTAGAGACTAGAAAATATATACGACCGTAGGCCACAAATGGCTAGCTAGCAGGACATTCGGGGCGGTAAAAGATCCAACCCAGCAAATTATTAGACAAAGTTAGAAGGATTGGTAGATATCCCATCATCCAGATTGATCACGCACAAGCCATGGAAACAAGTCAAACAGTGAAAGCTAATTGATCCCGCAGATCAAACATTACTCCAATTTCATGGCTCAGATCAATCAGCTGTGTTTGATGAAGGAGACGAACTTGTCCTTCACCTCGACGGCCTTCTCGTGCTCCGGATCACGCAGGTGAAAGCAGTGCTCTTCCCCGAGATTCTTCACCAGCTCCGCACTCCCCGTCCATCCACTCTTCTTCAGCTCCTCGTAGTACCCAACTCCAAGCTCCATCAGGTGATCCTTCTCCGCCACGAACACCAACACCTTCTCACACCCGAGCCTCGCCAGGTCCTCCTTAGCCGGCTTCAGCCTCGGATCGGACAGCCCGCCGTTCGTCGGGCACATGTACAGCCACATCTCGTCGTCGTCCGTCCCGCCGAAGTACGGGTGCACCAATATGACCCCCACCACCTTCACGCCCTGCGGAAGCCCGATCGACCCGACCCGGGCGGCCAGCGTGTGCGATATGTTCCCCCCGGCGCTGTCGCCCCCGATGAAGACCCGCCCGAAGTCGGCGTGCTCGTTCAGCCACGGCTCCGCCCCGTCCCCGCCGGCGTGCTCGTTCAGCCACGGCTCCGCCCCGTCCCCGCCGGCGTGGCCCGCCACCCAGCGGAGCACGGCCCAGGAGTCCTCGTAGCAGGCCGGTATGGGGCGAGACGGGAAGAGCCCGTACTCGACCGAGACGGCGATGGCGCCGGCCTCGGCGGCGACCGCGCTGACGAAGTTGTGGTAGTTGCGGGAGAAGGCGGATTGCATGGAGAACCCGCCGCCGTGGATGTAGAGGAGGAGGGGGAGCTTCCGGGCCGGGTCGGAGACGCGGGGCAGGAAGATCCGGGAGGAGACGGGCGGGTCCAGCGAGATGACGACGTCCTTGGATCGGACGCCGGTGCTGGGGTCATCGGAGGGCGGGATCTTCTCGACGGGAGGCATGAAGAATTCCAAGCGGCCATCCTTGAAGACTTTGAAGAATAGGAACTGTTTGACCACCTCATTGCTCTCTGAAGCCATTCTTGGGGAGCGATGTGAGTGAGAGACGAGGATTGAGTAACGAAATACTTCGCCGGCCACCGAATCACTGGCCAAATGATCTAGGTTTTTTCTTGTGGATACGCTCTGCGCAGAGAGGGGAGAGAGAAGGGAAGAGAGACTCAGAGAGGGAGATGGATCGGCCTAGAGTGTCAATGGGCCGATCCTAAAATACCCCAACCCTAATAATACCCAAAATTTTAGGCCATATTCGAAGAAAACTAAAGCCCGACCCTAAAACACCCTAAATTTTAGGGCCGAGTAGGGCCTGCGTGGGTCGGGCCGGGCCAGCGCGAGTTCGATTGACACCCCTAATCTGTAGTTAGTGATTTTTAACGCGGAAGGAAGTAAATTTTCGTGGACATCAGAAATGACCGCCAAACCGATTAATTAATGGGTAAGCAAGGTTCGGCAGGACCTAAAAAGGGTATTAGCCATCGAAGTCTGTCCAGTGATCACATATTTTAGTAATTTTACCCCTTTTCTTTTGGGGTCACAGCATCGTAGAATCATCCCTCCGTTGTCATGGCCAATCTATGCGAGCATTTGTTATTTTTCAGTATCATTCCATTTGATGGGCATGATTGCCTTTCAATAGGCAGCACCCGAATCATGTAAACCCACTGTGGAGACTAGAAAACAAGTGTAGGCTACATATTCGCAGCAGCAGAAGATGAACCAAAAGCAAATTATTAGATCAACTAACAACCCAAGCAGTGAAAATCAATTGATCCCGCGAATCAAACATTACTCGAATTTCATGGATGGATCGATCAATCGCGTTTGATGAAGGAGACGAACTTGTCCTTCACCTCCACAGCCTTCTCGTACTCGGGATTGTGCACGTGAAAACAGTGCTCTTCCCCAAAGTTCTTAACCAGCTCCGCACACCCTCTCCATCCACTCCTCTTCAACTCCTCGTAGTACCCAATTCCGACCTCCATCAGGTGATCCTTCTCCGCCACGAACACCAACACCTTCTCGCACCCGAGCCTCGCCAGTTCCTCCTTCGCCGGCTTCAGCCTCGGATCCGTCAGCCCCTCGTTCGTCGGGCACATGTACAGCCACATCTGGTCGTCGTCCGTCCCGCCGAAGTACGGGTGCACCAATACGACCCCCACCACCTTCACGCCCTGCGGAAGCCCGATCGACCCGACCCGCGCGGCCAGCGTGTGCGATATGTTCCCCCCGGCGCTGTCGCCCCCGATGAAGACCCGCCCGAAGTCGCCGTGCTCGTTCAGCCACGGCTCTGCACCGTCCCCGCCGGCGTGGCCCGCCACCCAGCGGAGCGCGGCCCAGGAGTCCTCGTAGCAGGCCGGTATGGGGCGAGACGGGAAGAGCCCGTACTCGACGGAGACGGCGATGGCGCCGGCCTCGGCGGCGACGGTGCTGACGAACTTGTGGTAGATGCGGGAGAACGGGGATAGCATGCAGAACGCCCCGCCGTGGACGTAGAATAGGAGGGGGAGCTTCTGGGCCGGGTCGGAGACGCGGGGCAGGAAGATCCGGGCGGAGACGGGCGGGTCCGACGAGATGACGACGTCCTTGGATCGTACGCCGGTGCTGGGGTCATCGGAGGGAGGGATCTCCTCGACCGGAGGCACGAGGAGATCCACGCGGCCATCCTTGTCGACTCTGAAGAACCTGAACTCTTTGACCACCTCGTTGCTCTCGGAAGCCATTTTTGGGGAGTGATGTGGCGCGCGAGAGGAGGATTTAGATCCTGTAATAATGGAGACAGCGATGGCGGTCGAGCTTTTATTGTTTTCGTTGAACTTTTGTCACCATCGACGAGGAAAGGGAGGTGTCAACCGTCACGCATGAGAAATGTAGATCACACGACTAAATGGACATCCGAAGTTCTTCAGCTGTCGGTCAAATTGGGTATTAGGAGAGTAATTTCTAACAATTTGATTTCAATTGCAGCACTTTTGCATTGCTTCCTATTTGCAAGCAAGAAGTTCTTTTCAATCTTGTGATTCGGACATAGCCACCGAAATTTAAGTTTTAGTAACCAGAGAAGAGAAATAGAGAGACCTGTTATTTATAGGGCAGAGATGGCTTGAGCGACTTTGGAAGAATTAATTTCATCCGTGATCTCTATACTTTTGTTCGTAAGTCAACATCAATCTCTTGATTCTTCGTAAAATGTCTTATAACATAGACATTGACATGAAAGTCGGAATACATGTACCGTTCTATAGTTCGTTAAAACATATTATGAGGTATCAATACGTGCCGCATCGGGCCACACATAATCTAGAGAGAGAGAGAGAGATTCATAGATTGTCCATCATCCCAATCATGGCTGTGAGTCCAAGCTCTATGATCGAGGCGGCCATGCTGTTGGAACTCGAGCTTGCGATGGCCAAATTGTTAAGATTGTCAGACATCCAATCATCCAGATTCCTCGCACACAAGCCATTGATACAATCGAACAACAAGACCTGATTGATCCCACACATCAAACATTATCCGAATCTCACCGTTTGACGAATCAGTTGAGTCGGACGAAGGACACGAACTTGTCCTTCAACTCCACGGCCTTCTCGCACTTCGGATCGAACAGGTAAAAGCGATGCTCTTCCCCAACATGCTCCACCAGCTCCACGCTCCCTCTCCACCCGCTCTTCTTCAACTCCGCGCAGTACCCAATCCCGACCTCCCTCAGGCGATCCTTCTCCGCCACGAACACCAGCACCTTCTCACACCCGAGCCTCGCCAGATCCTCCTCCGCCGGCTTCAGCCTCGGATCCGACAGCCCGCCGTTCGTCGGGCACATGTACAGCCACATCCGGTCGTCCTCGGTGCCGCCGAAGTACGGGTGCACGAGAATGACCCCCACCACCCTCACGCCTGCCGGGAGCCCGATCTTCCCGACCCGGGCAGCCAGTGTGTGCGATATGTTCCCCCCGGCACTGTTGCCGCCGATGAAGACCCGCCTGAAGTCGGCGTGCTCGTTCAGCCACGGGTCGGGCCCGTCTCCGCCGGCGTGGCCCGCGACCCACCGGAGTGCGGCCCACGAGTCCTCGTAGCAGGCCGGTATGGGCCGAGCCGGGAAGAGCCCATACTCAACTGAAACAGCGATCGCCCCGGCCTCAGCCGCGACGGTGCTGACGAAGTTGTGGTGGCCGAGGGAGAAGGCGGATTGCATGCAGAACCCGCCGCCGTGAAGGTAGAAGAGGAGGGGGAGCTTCCGTTCCGGGTCGGAGACTCGGGGCAAGAAGATCCGAGCGGAGACGGGGGGGTCCGATGAGATGACGACATCCTTGGAACGGACGCCGGTGTTGGGATCATCGGAGGGTGGGATCTTCTCGACCGGAGGTTCGAAGAGTTCCACGCGGCCGTCCTTGTAGACTCTGAAGAACGGGAACTCTTTGACCACCTCGTTGGTTTCCGAATCCATTTGGGGGAGTGACGTAGCCCTCTGTAACTTCACATCCACATGCTCAGTCAAGGATCTGTGTTTGCAATTTTACCCAGATTAAAGGAACAAAAGAGTGATCGCAAACAATTGCAAAGAAGAAAGCAGCAATCGAGCACGAATTGTTGCGGTAACTTGTATCGGGCTTGCGGCTTGGATGTTCGTCGACATGAGAGGGAAGAGACCGAGGAGGGAAGAAGGTAAAGGGCAAATTATTAGAGAGAGAGAGAGAGAGAGAGAGAGAGAAATAGTTTGAGCATAAATTATTAAGTGGTTGCTTAACTATAAGTCATAGGGTGATGTGGTATGCATTTTCTTGTTAAAACCTAATAGAAAAATGCCACTTGTCGATGACGTAAATCAGTTATCGCTTCGTGCTCGGACGGTGGTGATTGGTGAGGCGTTGCCTCTTGCAATGGGACTAGCTTGCTTAGAATGAGGGTTACAATCGAGGTTTCCGTACTCATAATGAATCGAACAAGTTGTAATGAAAAATTTAATATCTCAAAAACTAAGTTCGATCCATCTAATTTGCAGTTCCACGTATGGAACACATTGTTGGTGGCAAGTGCGAGCTTGTTGCAAGACCAACAGCGCAAATTTGCGCCCTAACTCATCTTCTTCGATTATTCTGATTTTCTGTGCTTACATTGGCTTTTGCATTTTGTCCACCATATTTGTGTCAATTTCGTTTTTCTGTTGGATTGTAGTTCAAAATTCAGAGAATAAATCTTGATTTTTGGAAGACTCGTTGACCGATTTTGAAGAGTTCGAATGCTCTGTAGCTCCGCAAGTTGATAGGCGTGGAAATTGTCCCCAAGATTGAATTTTGATTATGTGGCGATGATCTTCTCGTTTTGTGGTCGATGGTGGTGGTGATTACTTAATTTAACAGTGATTGTGACGTTTGAGATTATGGTAGTGCTCTAGAAGTGGTTTTCGATTATGCCGGATGGCGATGGCGGTCATACTCTCTCTCCCCCTCCTGCACGGTTGAGGTCAATGTGAGGCCAACGGAGGGCTGCGACTTCGGTTACCATGTCATCTAACAACGATGGCGGCGATGGCGAAGGAGGAGCGGCATTGAGATGGAGCATCAAAGGCAGAGGGCGGGGACGTGATTGGTAAAAAAAACACAATTTAATGACCCAATTGACAAACAAAAATTTCGAAGGCTTGATTGGAAAAAGAAATGCATAAGTAAAAGAGTAAAACGGCAGTTTTGCACATAGTTTCGTGCGTATATAACTCCGGATTATAACAAGTTGACACGACATAATTGAAGTTAATAACGATAACGTGCTCGGGATCAATTGTGCTTGACGAAGGAGACGAACTTGTCCTTCAATTCCACAGCCTTCTCGTACTTGGGATCCCGCATGTGAAAGGAATGCTCTTCCCCGACATGTTCCACCAATTCCACGCTCCCTCTCCACCCGCTCTTCTTCAACTCCTCGCCGTACCCAATCGCCACCTCCCTCAGGTGATCCTTCTCCGCCACGAACACCAGCACCTTCTCACACCCGAGCCTCGCCAGATCCTCCTCCGCCGGCTTCAGCCTCGGATCCGACAGCCCGCCGTTCGTCGGGCACATGTACAGCCACATGTGGTCGTCCTCGGTGCCACCGAAGTACGGGTGCACGAGAATGACCCCCACCACCCTCACGCCTGCCGGGAGCCCGATCGTCCCGACCCGGGCGGCCAGCGTGTGCGATATGTTCCCCCCGGCGCTGTTGCCGCCGATGAAGACCCGCCCGAAGTTGGCGTGCTCGTTCAGCCACGGGTCGGGCCCGTCTCCGCCGGCGTGGTCCGCCACCCACCGGAGCGCCACCCACGAGTCCTCGTAGCAGGCCGGTATGGGCCGAGCCGGGAAGAGCCCATACTCAACTGAAACAGCGATCGCCCCGGCCTCAGCCGCGACGGTGCTGACGAAGTTGTGTTGGCCGAGGGAGAAGGCGGATTGCATGCAGAACCCGCCGCCGTGAATGTAGAAGAGGAGGGGGAGCTTCTGTTCCGGGTCAGAGACGCGGGGCAAGAAGATCCGAGCGGACACGGGTGGGTCCGATGAGATGACGACATCCTTGGAACGGACGCCGGTGTTGGGATCATCGGAGGGCGGGATCTTCTCGACCGGAGGACGGAAGAGCTCGACCCGGCCGTCCTTGTAGACTTCGAAGAATCGGAACTCTTTAACCACCTCTTTGGTTTCCGAAGCCATTTGAGGGGGGGAGTGACGAATTGAGATTGAGGAAGGAGGAGGTTTTGGTAATAATTGAGTAGGGAAATGGACAATGGGACGCCCAATGTACTACTCACCCGCCGGTCAAACCAGGGGTTAGGAGTTCTTGTGAAGGAGGAAACTTCGTTGAGGTGGGAATTATCTGCTCCAATTCAACCAAATACTACACCCTCGCTGAATTTTTTTCCTAGGAATCGTCACATAAAAGATTCGTACGTTGTCTCGAGAGCTCACTTGAGTGGAGAGTTCAAGTGGCATCTCTCTATTTTGCGGTGCATCATTTAGTCCTTGGTGCTAAGGAATATCCGTTTCGTTCCAGGCATAAAATTGGAGCCTCAAGGCATTTTAGGTGGGAGAAGCATCTGGTTCGTGACCTAATAATCTAAAGGTTGCAGCTCACAATTTGCGCCTCGATAGAACTCTTTGCCTATCCCGATCCAAGTTCACAAGCACATCGCGGGTTGGACGAAAGGATCGTCCACATCTAAACGGGCTCAAAAGGGATACTGACATCTCGGTCCATCCCGATGAGCGATAGGGCCACGCAAAGACGAGGAGATAAGAGAAGGTGGTATTGATCGTGAATTCACTTCATGTAGGTGCTGATAAGACACACAAATACATGGAATAAGCTTCTTCTGCGATCAAGCACCTCTGTTCTCCGCAAGGGGATAAAGAAGAAACAGAGCAGACTCGACCCAGCAACGCTTTGATCCAGTAATGCCCGACTCGAGCTCGAGCTAGAGCTGACGATTGATGACTGTCAAAACTGATGATCGATGTCTTATTTATTAACCCAACCGAGATTAAGTTGACGCTTAACGACAAATTACAGACGCTGCCTCGCTCCTGAATCCTCCTGATTCAGGAAAGAAGCAAACTTCTTCACCAGTTCCGCGGCCCTGTCGCAACCCGGCTTGAACAGGTGAAACACGTGACCCTCTCCTTCGGTCTCCACAATCTCCATCGCCCCTTCCCACCCACTCTTCTTCAACGCCTCGTAGTACGACCGCCCCCTCTCCTTCAGATGGTCCTTCTCCGCCACGAACACAACCGCCCTCTGCCCCGCCATCCTCCCCAAGTTCGGGTCGTACGCCGGGTTCATCCGCGGGTCCGTCGCCCCCGAGCTCGAGGGGAATATTAACTCCATCAGCTTATCCGGCTCGCCGTTCCTGAAAAACGGGTGCACCAGCGCCACGCCCACGATCCTCAGCCCCGGCAGCCCCTCCACCCCGGCCCGCGCGGCCACGTGCTGAGCGATGTTGGCCCCGGCGCTGTCGCCGGCGAGGAACACCCGGTCGAAATCCGCGCGGTCGCGGAGCCACAGCTCGGCCTCGGTCCCTCTCTCCCCCAGGGCGTGCGCGGCGACCCACCGGACAGCGGCCCACGCGTCGTCGTAGGCGGCCGGGAGCAGGTGCTCCGGCGCCCACCGGTACTGCACACCGACGGCGAGGACGCCCGCGGCGGAGGCGACGGCGTTGAGGTGCCTGGTGTAGATGGGGGAGGAGGGGGACTCGATGCAGAAGGCGCCGCCGTGGATGTAGATGAGGAGGGGGAGCTTGTGGGCCGGATCGACGGAGGACCGTGGCAGGAAGAGGCGGACGGAGAGGTCGGGGTCGGAGGAGAGGCGGACGTCCTTGGACTGGACGCCGGTTTGCGGGTCGAGGGAGGGAGGGACGGTGTCGGTGCCCTGGAACCTGTCGACCCGGCCGTCCTTGTAGATGCGGAAAAAGGGCGAGCCGAAGGCGATTTCGGCGGCGCCGGCGCCGGCGGCCGGGTCCATGATGGGGGCGGCGAGAGTGAGAGAGAGCTGGTGGAGAGTGGCGGAACGTCGTGTTTCTCGTGTCGTTACGTTTGGTTCTGGCGACGCGCCGGGGGTCAACGTGAAGTGGTTGGTGAGTCACGTCAGAGTGCGACCAATCCAAAGTTTTTTCTGTTTTTTTTTTTTTGGCGATTACAACCTAATCCTAAAATTTATCACAAAAACACAATCAACTCCTCAAATTTTTTAAAAGCGCAATCAATAAAAGTGCAACCAAACAGATGAATTTGATTAGATCAATTTGACAATATTACACTTTTTGAAGGTCTTGTGACTTAATTATACCGTCGTGAAAAGTTTTAAGTCCCCGATATACTTATTTTTTCTTTTATTGGGTCAGAACAAGCCGAGTTTGGTTGATCAGGACGACGTTGGAGTGCAGCCCAAACGTCATTACCTCCTCGGAAGAAAAGCCTCGCGAGTCACGACCGTTCGTCTTTGTCGGTGAAGGAGGCCCAAAGGGCTCGTTGGACCCGGAGGAGTACAGTATCGCGAGTGGATCTTTCAACAATTGTTTTGTTTATTTCACTTTTGTTATCGCTATTTTACAAATGGAAAGCATGATGAAAAGGCCGTCGAGTGTGCTGGAAGCGATCCAAAAAAGTGAGGGTGGGAAAATCACTTTATGGTACCCTCTCTCTCTCTCTCTCTCTCTCTCTCTCTCTCTGCTCAGGTCATCATAGAATAATCGGATCGAAGCAAATATAGCAAACATAGCAAATTTCTACTCACGCACACGCACACGCACACGCACTTTCTCCATACGCACAAGAGTCACAACAACCAGTGATTCCGACTCCAAATTTGAGGTTTTCCTTATGCTATGGATCGTGTGCCTCAAAGGTCATAACTTACCTCCAACAACAAACATAGTCTTTCTCAAAATTTTCACCATAATCTATGAAAAAGACACGTATGCATTTCTTTTTCTGGGGTTCGGATTCGCAATCAATCCTATCGTTGATATGATTGTTGATGAACACAATACAAGAGAAACGCAAGTTCTCTATTTCTTTATCACGTCCTTAAGATTTCGATTTTTGTTGAGATAAATAAAAGACCGTCGCTTGCAGCTGTACGCATTGATGAGCGTAAGGTAAAGCCTAATTATTCCGAGAAATATGCCGTTGCCCGTTCCTTAACCCCAATAAGATATTTGCGCCTAAAAAGAGGAAAACCGAGCCAGTTTCCTACCAACGACCGAATCATTCAGAGCGAGACAACGTGAAAGCAAATTGGCGAAGACGTTTGTTCTCCACGCAATCGATGAGCAAACAGAAAAATACACGCGAAAAAGGCCAAAGTCAAGCCCAAAATTGCCGCACGGTCGGGGGGGCTCATCGGGGGACCGGGGAGAAACGACGCCGTTTCGCGCTGCCCCTCCTCGGGTCTCCTCCCCTCGTTCGTCACAGCTCAAACGAACGAACTGCTTAGATTCGCCAAAAAGAAAAAAACAGAGACATCTGTTAAAAGTCCGGCAGCGCACAAAAACGAAAAAGCGAAGCGAGCGTGCAACGGTCCTCGGCGCATCCAATCATTACCCTCCCTCCTTCACGAGAAAAAAGCCGCCTCCCCTTTTCTCTCTCTCTCTCCGCGCTCCGCATTTTCTCGAGAAAATGAGGGAAAAGAGCTTCTTCTGAGGAGGAGGAGAGAAAAAACCCGAGCTGCTCTGCCAGATGCTCTTTCGTTCCGCTCCTCTCGAGCTCGCGCGACCATGGCCGACGATCTCTGCTCCTTCTCCAAGGTAACGTACGGCGCCGTTTCCGCGGGCGGGAGTGAAGCTTCCCCGGATTTTCACCCCGGTGGAATCGCCGGCCGGATTTCTACGCGCAGGAACAACGCGATGTCCCGGTCTTCGGCGCCGTGCGTGTGTGTACACGTGTTGTCGTCTCTGTCCCCGATAGCCGCTCTGACCTTTTTCGAGCAGCTCGATGGTTTTCTTTGTCTCCCTTGTCTTTTTCCCTGATCTGGGCAGCTGATGATTTTAACTCGCTTCTTTCGGTTTCCCGTAATATGCATTTAAAGCGAGCGAATCCAAGGTTGCGATTGATTCCACCGTCGCTTTCCCCTTTTGGCCATAATCGTCGATCTTGTCCGATTCGATGTTCCCCTCTCCGCACGCTTACATAAACCATCGCGCCCCCTGCTCGATTTCGCCAGTTCATCCGCAGCATTGTGCTTCCTGTAGATCAGTAGGAGCGATGATTGGCGTCCGTGCGCACCGGGACTCCTCCCACGTGCCGAGTTTCTACGTGCTGCGTAACCCTAAGTGTTCGTATTGGTTTGTATGCAGGAGTCTTTCGGCATCAAGTCCGTGAAGAAATCGCCGTTGGTGCTGCGGATGGTGGTCCTGGTCTTCGCGACGATTTGCGGCGTTTACATTTGCTCGATTTGCATCAAGCAAATTGGCTTTCAGACCAAGTCCGGCCTTTTGAACGTGCAAGTGATCAGGAGTCCATGCCCGGAACCGACAATCGAGCCTTGGGAAATCCCTTATATGCACTATCCCAGGCCCCAAACTTACAGCAGGTATGTCATCGCGTACGGTGGCTTGCCTTTGGATCTCATGTGATTTTACTGATCAGTTGCTTTTCTTTTTTATGTATTAAGGGCTGAATGTTCGTGCAATCCTGTACGGTACTTTGCCATTTTGTCGATGCAGAGATCCGGTAGCGGGTGGTTTGAGACATTGCTGAACAATCACACAAATATTAGCTCAAATGGAGAAATTTTCTCTGTTAAGATTAGAAGGAGCAATATTTCCACGATAACGGAAACTTTGGATAAAATTTATAACCTCGACTGGATGAGTAGCGCATCGAAGAACGAGTGCACAGCTGCTGTTGGCTTAAAATGGATGCTTAATCAGGTGATTGCACCTAACAATGTGTTCCGTTATTCCGATGTTTATTTTCGTTTATGTATCTGTAATTATGCAGATTTCTCTTGGATATTAAACTGTCTAAGCCGTATCTGTGATCTTCTTAATAGATATAAGCCAGCCTAAATTATACAAGCTTTTGGCGAATCATGCATTTTCGATTATTCTTATTCCAGCTACAAACTCTGGACTCTCTAGTCAACAACCCATGCTTTTGCTAGCTAGTAAGAAATTGTGAATAAACTAATTAAGTGCAACTTCCATTCTTATTTTGCTGCTCTAGTTGGTCATTTTTTTTTCTTTTTTGCTAAAAGCTCTAGTTGGTTATTTTTGTACTTCTTTTCAAAGAGGTATAGAATCTCCTCTCATACGCACTTTATTATGGCTTGCTATTGAGATTGAGATATCCGGATATTCCTGTTTTGACAAACTAAGAAATTTTAGACCCAGAAATACTGCTGGATGAAATCAGGGCAAATCTTGGTCAATCTTAGCGACAGTACCAGTGTGTTAAAGTGGGGCCTGAGTCCATGGATTGATACCATTGAGATAGCGCAATGAGTTAAACTTCGATTTCCTGCTTTGTTTCATAAGCTTGAGAAGATTTTCTGAGTATGATTTGAATCCTCCAGAAACGACAAATGCGAAAAAATCCTAAATGGATGTGATAAAACAATCCAGGAAATTTTCAGTGACCTTACTTCTCAATTTCTTCCAAATACCTGATCAGGAATCTTCTGTTAAGATTAGAAGGATCACCATGCTTCTAGAATGCCAAAATGGCATTACAAGGGAAATAGCCGATTGAAGATATGCTTTATTGAAATGTTATCATTTTCTCGTATGATGGAATGATTTATTTGTTTCTTTTACTTTGATTCAAAAGAAACTGTAGCCTTTTTCTGCCGTTGTTTTTCCTGTTCTGGAACCTTGGCAAACCAATTATTTGCTCTTCCAAATCAAGAATTCAGTAATTACAGTTGAAATGGTTCGATTATCTTGATAATGAGATGCGATACATTTTGTTTTTCTGATCCTCAGTGATGTTTGGGACTGCACTAGTCGAGACCTATTAGGACACATTTTCTTCGATGTTTGAATGATTAAAATGTTGATGCTGCACCTTACCAAAAAAAAAAAATGTTGATACTGCAGAAGAATTATGGTCGTAAGCCATGTACCTTTTCTGCTTCATTAAGTAGCACATTGTTGGAGAAAAAGTAAGTATTGCAGTTTCTGTGTAGAATGTCCTGTATTTCCTTTTAAGATTTTGCAAAGAATGCAGCTATCCATGTAAAACTGATTTGGTTTGTTTGTGTGAGTGTTCTTTTTTTCGTTTTATTTGGGTTGTGGGGGGGGGGGGTTGGGTGGATGGGGGTATTCTTGTTTATAAGCAATAGTTTTTCAAATTCTTAGTGGAATGCATGCAATTGAATGAGGTTCATGGCATAATTTTTGTTTTTAGGGTGTCCGTGGTTGTGCTGTGATATTATTGTTTACTCTTTGTAACTGCTGAAATGTGAATAGTTGCTGCAAATATATCTTCATATCTTGAGAAATCAGATTGAAGCTCCGAATTTCTCTTAAATTCCTAATAGCCACTACCATGTGAAGCTCTGTTCTTGTATAAGTTGATGGGGACAAATGTGATTTGTCATTTGTTTCCCTTATCTATATTTTGCACATATGTACGGGCAAAACCAGGTCCTTGTTACTTGCTGATTGATGTATGATTGTTAATTCACAAAGTTCAAACTTGTCCTAATACTCCATTTCAATATCCTGAGGCTGTCTTTTTGATTGGTCTTTCTTTCTGCCTCCACCATTAACTGCCTGCTCTTTCGTACACTTGGTTTTGGAATTTTAGTTTTTGTGACTTCTTATGAGGCTGCCTGACTTTCTGCTGGTGATTTAAGGTTATTCTTTTGTTGATGCTTAATGCAGGGTTTGATGCAGCATCATGAAGAAATAGTTGACTACTTCAGAAACCGGGGTGTTTCGGCTATTTTCCTCTTCAGAAGAAATCTTTTGCGCAGGATGATATCAGTGCTTGCAAATTCCTATGATCGAGATGCAAAGCTACTAAATGGCACTCACAAGTCTCACGTGCATTCACCCCACGAGGTGTCTTTCCCTCCCTCCTCTCTCTCAAACCATCTGTGTGCATACACTAACAAGTCTTATTTTGTGATGGATATCTTTAAACCATGTAGAAGAAGAGAAAGAGTCTTACTTTGTGAATGTGATGCTTTCAGGCTGAGATACTTGCAAGATATAAACCTTCATTGAATTCTACCTTGCTTGTGGCCGACCTGAGGCAAGTACAAGAGATGACAGCAAAAGCGCTGGAGTACTTCAAGAGCACCAGGCATATTGTCCTCTATTATGAGGATGTTGTGAAGAACCGCACTGTAAGGAAATCAACTTTCCTATTGTTTATTGTGTGTGTTGTCTGTCGACATCCCGAATTGTATGGATGAATTCGATCTGCGATACACATCCTGATTGCAAAAAGAGTAACGGAAGCGCCTTTTCTTTTGTGTGCAGAAATTAGTAGATGTTCAAGATTTTCTCAAGGTTCCGCGCCTGGATCTGAAGAGTCGCCAGGTCAAGATACACAAGGGTTCTTTATCAAATCAAGTCGAAAACTGGGATGAGATTCAAAAGTCGCTGAGAGGAACACAATTTGAGAGCTTTCTTCATGCAGATTATCGGAAATAAAGCGTTAGGATCTTGTACATATTAATTCTTCTCCCATAATTTGTTTCTTCTTTTTTTTTTCTTGTAAGCAGGTGCCCACAGGTCCGCCAACCTGTTGAAATTTTGTTCATGGCAACTGCAGTTTGGTTATCTTTCTTTCTTTCTTTTTTTTTCATTTACCTTATCTTCCCTCTAAAATTTTAATTATATTCAATTAATTCTTTTTTTCCACAGTCTGGGTTCCAATTGGGAGTCTTGAAATTGGTCTCATCAATTAGGGCAAAAGAAAACTCAGTTCTATTTTGTTTCTCGTTTCAATGTGATTTTGCTGCCATTTCTTTTTTCGTCCCTTGCAATTGAGTGTTTCACGATCGGTTAATCCCCTACATCTGCGCTCCATGGAACAGGGAGCGGAGAGAATTGAACATTTGAATTTGTGATCAATTTCTACTCACTTTTTCGGTTCAGTGGACATATTCTTGGATGCACCGGGCGTGTGTGAGCCTAATGCTTTCTAATCCTCGAACTTACGTGCATCGGCATGACTCGAGAATTTTCCTTGTGCTAACTGTATCATGTCTGTCGCCAATGTAATATTGCAATCAGGTGTGCCGCTGAAGAAGTAGCCGCCACCCTTTCGACACTAAAGCTGCTTTCTCTCAGCTTGATGGTCAAGCGAATGAGGTCAATGTTGAGACATCAATGATTTAGATTCTTGTCGAACTTAATATATTATCTTCACGCACATGTCTATATTTCATTTTTCTTTTTGGTCGAAATATATTTCATTTCTTTGAACAATACACGGGAAGTCAAATTAGATGGATGGGAGGTCGTCGGTATCAGTAATTATCCTCTTAAATATTTGGCACAGACCAGTTTGGGCCACTGAGTTTGGAGCCCACCTCGGTGCAATACCGAGGAAAGCTGCTGCGTCGCGTGCTTGCGAGTCAAACTTGAAAATTCAATTCCGTCGAATCTTCCTCCGTCCATCGTTCCCCTCCATTCCTTTGGACTTATGTATTTCGTCTATTTTAATGGGAAAAGAGAGCGGAAGCAAAGACGTGATGCTCCCACGAACGTGAAGAGAAACTCCATATACGGCGGTAACTGACCCTCTCCCGTTCATTGTTTAAGTTTCACAGCAGTGAATACTTTGGTCGATATGCAACGTAATTCGGGTAGTTGGGACGGACAAATGGGGTAGGGAACAAAAGATTTTGGGAGAGGACGTCATGGGGAGCCGACCACGATGAGAGCAGTTTTTTGTGGGCGTGGAGCAACTAGCGGCGCACATAACCGGAGCATCGTATGGCCTACTGGTGGAGCACGGGGAAATTACTAAAAAAATCGGAAGCTATTGTAATTATGCCAATTCAGTTTTAAACTCATTTTTTGATCAATTAAATCCTAAACTTTTTGCATTTGTGCCAATTCAGTCCATCCAGCCAATTTTAATCAGAAATCGCTGACGTAGACAATTTTTGTAAATTTTTAAAGTTTTATGAATTTTTTTGTTATTATTTTGTTTTTTCCTCTTTTTTTCTGTTTTTTTAATGTGGCCAGCGAGGTCGCCGACAACTCTCACTAGCAGCTAGGCTGGCAAGAGTCAAGCATTGCCAGCCATGAGCAAGACTGGACCTCGTTAGATCCGGCGAGGTCGTACGTTGCCCAACCATCGACGAGGGCGATCCTCGCTAAGGTTTGTGAGGTTAAAGGCCACGAGAGCTAACCTTGTGGCCTCTGCCAAGGTCAAGCCTCGCCAGCCCAGCTTTGGAGAGGCCGATCTCACCCAACAATGGTGAGGTCAAGCCTTGCCAACCACAATGAGAAAACAGGAAAAAAAAAAAGAGAAAATAAAATAATAATAATAAATTCATAAATTTTTTTAGAAATTATAAAAGGTTGTCTACGTCAACACGGTAATGTCAAGTTAGTGATTTCCGGCCAAAATTAACCGGATGGACTAAATTGACATAAATGCAAAAGATTTATGACTTAATTTGTAAAAAAAAAATCTAAAATTGAATTAACACAATTGCAATAAATTTATGACTTTTTAAATAATTTTCCCGGTAGAGCATTATGTGTTCACATCTATCATAATAGGGTTTCCAAGTAAACTAATGTGCCCGTTTGATGTCAATGAGATAATCTATTGCTGTATCACGTAACCCCAATGATGCTTTACAGACAACGATTGATTGATAGAACATTTCACCTCACCTATTCCATGCCGATCTCATGAAGTTATTTTATCAGCGTACTTAAGCTGATCAAGGTGCCCCTGATCTCCCTCACCTCTCTTCCCCTTCATATTAATGTCTTTCGCTATCATTCCTCATGTTTTGGACAGGCCTGTGCTTTCTCCAACTCGGTCTATGATCGGTTCTTTACTCGTATTGAGAGCGCCCACCGATCAAAGGCCACGTTCTACCGATTAGAAATGGTGGGATTGACCATGTTATCACATGTATTCAACCCCGATGCCTTTTCTCTTCTTCCCTTGTCTACAATACTTTGGATATATGACGGGCGATATTTTCTTAAAAATGATAATTTATGAGATAACGAAGGGATTAGTGTTGGTAATAGGGAAGGTGCTCACCAAATTTTGTCCTCTTGCTTCCGCAATTTCAATTTTTCATCAAGAGTCAAAAAGCTGGGTGAATTTCGCCTAATTTGGGGAGGGTCGAGCCTCACCATGGACAAGGCATGACTTCCCCTATTGGAGCCCATGGCAGGCGAGGTTTAACCCTTGCCAGCTCCGCAAGCAGCCTAGGCAAGCTCGCCCTTGCGGTCTCTGGTGAGGGATCCAGCCTCACCTGTCCTCGCCTTTGGAGCCGCTAGAGTATGAACAACGAACATTATTGCCTCGGAGTCTTCGGCTGGTCAGAAAAGAATTAATGTAGGCGCTTGGAATTCATCGGGAACCGTTGTTAAATTATTCTTAATGACGGTTCCAAACCCTCAAAAGAAAAAGAGTATGTAAGGGGTAAATGATATCGATATTCCTTTGTTAATTTATAGCGGGAATCGAGTCGCTCCCTCCACACGCTCAAAATTCAACCATTCGCATCGCAGAGAAAGGACACCCATAGGTTCTGAATGTACGTAGACGTAGTTACGCTAGGTAGGTAAGTAAGCAATCTTATAAAAAAAAATTGTGTACTGTACGTAGACTTAATTATGCTGGAGGTTTCGAGAGGACACATATGGGTTCTGAATGTCTCCGTAGGCTGAAATTGGTGGTGGATTCTATGGAAGCCAAACGATCGCCCTTGTGATCGTTGGAGTTTATATCTGTAGCACGGTAATTTCTATATAACTGTGACTGTGCCAAGATCTTGAAGAAGTCTGCTGAATCTTGTCTCGAATAATGTCTAGGTGCCCTCTCGTGTAGATACACCCGGAGACTCTGCTCGACATATAGGCAAGTGACTGAGGTCCTTTGTCCCTGGTTTTATCTTCTCATTATGGGGTTTTCTTGCATACATCTCCTGGTAGCCGCTCTTGATGGCAGATCCTAATGTCAAGCGCCGGCTAGGAAGTGGAACTCTCATTGCCGTGCGAATTCCCGAAGAACACTCGGCTTCTGGTAGATTAATTGGAGGATGCGCTCCAGAGAGCCATAGGAGAAGCTTGGTATTTGTCTTTGTTTGTTTCCTTATTTTGTGGATGGATCGAATAAACTTTTTTTTGTCAGCCAGATCATCCTCTTGCATGTCTTCTCTATGTCACGTAATGTTGTCTTCTTCTTCTTCCTTTTTCAAAATTAAATTGTCAGGGCAAAGAATATGACAAAATGCAGAAACCACCTCTTCCGCTTTCAACAGTAAACGAACTGATAGGAGGAGCCTCACTTGCATCTATAGTCCTCCTTTTGACCATTTATATGTTTTGACTTGCATGGTCTGCTTTTCATGCTATCGTAACAAGTTCTACCGGTGCAATCTTTTGCCGACGTTTTTTGTTGCACTCCCCGCGGCGGCGGCAAGTGCGGGGAAAGGGGCAAACATAAGCAGAAGGTTTGCTCCATTCTTTTCCTTAAAAAAGCTGATCTTAATTTGTTTTTGAAATCATTCGATTCAGTCTTTGTTATATTGAAAGGTGCCACAGTGACGCGCCCCAACTTTACCCTTTCAGCAAGATGTATTATGCTATATGAACCCAATGTAGGATCATGACTCTCATGGATGGTGAGGTTGCTTGCGCCCCAACTTTACCCAATGTAGGATCATGACTCTCATGACCATTTTCCTTACCAAAAAAAAAAAAAAGATTAGAGACATTCTAGTGCACATGGTACCTCCAATCCATTAATCGCACTCTCCTCGATGATGTCTCTTTTCCGAATCATGATGTGCCAAAAGGGCTTATTCACGCAACCCCACCAAAGGCAGCACCTTGTCCGCATTCCACAATTTGGCCGTGGAAAGCAAACTCACGGTGATGCTGCCTATAAGTCTGTCCAGCGACGCGCCGCCTCTCTGCACATACTCCAGCTTGTCAGTCGCCGGATCATAGCTCAAGACGCTCCTCAAGAACTTGAGCACCATCTTCCGGCCACCGCAGCCCATAAAAAAACCGAACCGGTGACTATTCACCCCCCACGGCAACATCAGCGGGATCCTGTACTTCTTCACCCACACCCCACTCTCCTCCGTCACCCACACATCGTGGCTCTCCAGATGCGAGGAGTCGACGAGCCCCAGAACTCCCCGGAGGTCCACCAGGTTGGCCAGGCAAAACTCTGGGCTCGGAGTCCGCGAGAACTCCTCCTTTGCCAGGTCGAATGACCAGATCCTGCGAACATGGTCGCCTGCGCCGGCGACGATAAAGTATATTGATCCGGCCGTGAACACCGGTTTTCCGAGGAGGAGGCAGGGAGGGACGCTCGCTATGTCCCTCCATGACCTCGAGCCCTGATCGAGGACCTCTGCCCTCATCGAGCAAATTTTGGGGTGTTTACAGATAAACGAGCTCATGCGCAGGATCTTGTACCGGCTGGTCAAGTGGTCCACCCCGATGGCTATCCGGCGCCTGTGCCACCGCTTGCACGGCCCGACGCTCGACAGCGACACGATTTCTCGGGTCAGAGGGTTGAGCAGATAGGTCCCGCCGTGGAGGAGGTCGTCAAAGCAGAGCAACCCGTGACATGAAGCTCCAACTCCGTGTGACCACGCCGTCACGGCCAATTTGGGGAGCGAAGTCACCAGGAGCTCATCGCTCACCGTGAATCTGGGATCCCCACCGCGACTCGGCTCTGAGAGCAGCAGAATCCGGGGATTCTCGACGCCGCTCTTGACCTGCATGGCGGCAAAGTGCGGATCATCGATGATGTCGCGCCACTCTCTGCAGAGGGATCTCAGCTTGAAGAGCAGCGTCGTGGGTAGGCGAGAGAGAACGTTGCGGAGGAGGTCGAGAGGGAGTGAGCTCGTCCTCAGTTTTTTGCGCCTTTTACGCCGCCAAGGAGATGAACGAGGAGAACGGTCGCTCGACATTGGCGAGAATCGGAAGAAGATGTATTCTGGTTCGTTTACGTAATAGCGAAATTAGGGAGATGTCGATCTTGGGAGTTATCACAAGTTTCCATTTTAATAGTTCTTGTTTTGGACGGAAATCGATTCCGTTTTTTCTGGAAGAATGTGACTTGTAAAGAAAAGATTTCTTCCCCTTTTCATGTTTTCTCTCGAATAACGTGACTCGTAAAAAAAGATTTCTTTCCATTTTCTTATTTTAGATAGAAGTCAGAATATAAATCTAGCAAATACTCACGGATAACTCTTCCGGCTGAGAAGAGCCACATCTCCGAATAAATTTCTATATCGAGGTGCCCCAAATTCGCTATTATCAACACTTCCGTACTCGATGAAAATCTATAAGATTTGGGATCAAGACAACAATTATCAATCCTCTATCTATATGACATGCATATTATATCTTTTACTATTTTATTGCAATTCGAAACGAATAAATTAATAAAAGAAACTATCTAAAGTTAATAGTTATCCAACCTTGATTAAGAAAGAATTTGAACAAAATCCTATATTAACTTGGAAACCTATCCAAAACCATTAAATATGATCTTACATGCAACATTATCTAGAAGATTGTCCCAATCTATCATGCAATCTTTTTTTAAATTTTTTGAATATGTAAAGCAATCAAACAAGATAAACACGAAATCACCAAAAGATAAACTGAAGCACCGGTTTACCTTCCAGCGCAATTCTTCTCCAAAGACATTGTCTTTATTGCGAGTGGAATACCTTTAGCTCATAAAGCAATAGGTTCATCGCTTTTTTAATAAGAAAAATATGGAAATATGGGAAACGAGCTCGCGCCATCTCGACATCAACAATCACATCGATTTACCGAGACTTGAATTATTTTTTAGCGTCAACGGCCCTTTTTTTGTTAAAAAAATTGCTTTTGAATATTAATAAATATCAAGGGTTACCTCTTCAAAGCTCAACCGAAACGCCGGTTCTCAATCATTACGCATTTTTGATCCGATCGTATATAGGCGTGTGTCTCTGCAGATCAAATTTATTAGAATTATTTGAAAAAAATAAAAGAAAAAACCACCTTATCCATTTTAAAATAATTAGGTTAGAAAGCAATAGATCAAAACGCAGATCAGAGACATCATTTCGCGTTCGTTGTGGTAATTAATGGCATCAAGGGTGAGATTAAAAGCATGTTAAAATCGACTATCGAACTTGGAGCTTGATTGAGCTCTTGGCCTTCGAACTTTGAGTTGAATTGAGTTGCATTGAGTTTAGAAATAGCCACCGCCTTAACTTGGATCGACCATAACCAATTGAATTTTTGCAGTTTCTAAGTTTTAAGTACATGAATTCGTTGGGTAATCACTTTTATTTTTTATTAATTTTTTTTACGAAAATCGACGTATTGGAGGGCGGACAATGCCACGACTTTTGCTAGTTTAGAGCACAAAGATGCCACTGGAAGAATACTTCATTGAACCACGCGGGGAACGAATTAAATCGATCGTTAAATTTGTACCAAGCATGTTAGCTTCGATTAATAATAGGAAGAATTTCCTCATAATGTCGAGGGAAACATCCGATGAAATCACTTGATCATCCTTAGCGATTTCCTCCCTAAATATGGTCAGTGACAAGCTGCCACTTTCTTCAAACCTCCGCAGATTTAGTAAGGGTTCACGCTTGGGCGGTTGATAGCATACGCTGGATGAGAAAAACCTTGGATGCGGAAGAGAGGAGGACTACGGCATTTTCTGAAAATTCGGTGGAAGGTGTATTCTTTGAAGTGATCATCCGGTCTATATGGATTACACCGACAAATCAGCGTGGCTTTTCATGGATTAGTGTGATTTTAAATATGCAAAGGAACCGCCACCGAATGGGAGGCCAAGGCAAAGAGACGTGAATTCTGGGTCGCAAGCGTGCAGGTTTATTTCGATCGACTGGAGGCATTGACCGGAAGGCAAAGAGGTCAAGGACGAGATCATCTTCGGCAAACATTAATAGTAATAGATCCGTGACGAAGCAAAGGCTTCTTTCTTTCTCTAATTTCGAACTAGGCGCGTAAGGATGTTCTCTCTCACAAACGTTGTCGGTTTGAAGTCTGCATTGGTTTGGTGCAAGTTCGGTTTACCAACTTCCAGGAGTTTTATAAGATTATGGGATCGATGACAACTTCCAGGAGTTTTAGGACTACATACATGTCAATTACATAAAGTGAAACCGTTGTTTCAATGCACTGATAAAGCTGGATAAACGTGCCTCCAACTTTTGGTTATCTACGTTACATTGATGCTCTGTGCAAAGCATGGGCTTCAACTCCAGGACATGAACTGAAAATACTGGGAATTGAAATCCTACCGTTTCAGGAATCTGATTCCTGAACCAAAAGAGGCCTTACAGATCAAACTGAGCAACAATTACTGCGGCTTTTAACAGTGTCAATTCTTCATTCCAATAATGCCTAACTTGTAACTAGGATCTAGCACAATTGGGAATTGGATTTTGAATAAACTCGTTGTCATGCAAGTTTTCCTTGTTCAGATAGATGATTATTGTAAATATTAGGGCGATGAAGGATTTTAAGATGTTCTCCACGATTTGGTCATGCTTAATTTAACTGCATGAGTCCGACCAAATAAATGAATAAATAAATAAAATAACTCGCACCATTAATCAATCGATTTTATTTTGTCCTATCCTATAGCTTTCGAAACAAAGTATTAACCCTACGGTTGAAGGAAACGAGTCTGAATATAAAAGTCGAAACATAAAAGACTGAGAACACCTTCTTTCTTAAAATGAGTTCTTGGCTGTTATATCTGGCTGGTGACTTGTGATCCTACCGCCCGTATGGGGAAAAAGGGCTTCTTCCAAACTATGTTCTTCCAAACTATGAGGAGGCGGAGGCTGCTCCAGGAGCACGTGGAGCTGCACGTGCTCCTCCTCCATCGACGGGATGATGGAGTGGTTGCTTTCTCCGGTTTCTTGGTTTGAAGGAAGCATCGACGCAGATGGACCCTGCGGATGCTGTTCGATATGAATGAGCTGCTGTTGGTGACTTGTGATACCGCCGCCCGCCTGGGGAGGGAGCGCTTCTACTAAACTTTGGGGAGGCGGAAGTTGCTCCGGTAGCACGTGCTCCTCCTCCGTCCCCTGGATGAGCCCGTCGATGGAGTGGCAGCTTTCTCCAGTTTGCTGGTTTGAAGGAAACATCGACAGAGATTGATTGACCCTGCGGATGCTGTTCGATATGAATGAGCTGTTGTTGGTGACTTGTGATACCACCGCCCGCCTTGGGAGTGAGCTCTTCCTCCAAAGTGAATAGGAGCAAGAATGTCCAGTTGACTCCAAAGTGAGTGCATGTAATTGTAGAAATCTCGAATAGAGCAAGACCCTTGCGTAGCACTGTAAACGTCTTGCTCCAACTGATAAACTCGAATGTCCCCTGTCTGGGTGAACATCTCGGCAAGCTGATCCCATAAACTTTTCGCCTCAACAATATTAGAAAATTGTGGGTGAAGAACAGGATCAATGGAACCAAAAATGATAGCCCATGCCTTCCGATCAGCAACTTTCCATGCTCGAATTTCAGCGGCACGTTTCGCAACTTCATTAGATGATTCACTGTCAAGAGCACCGGGACAAGGACAAAGTCCCTCAACATGCTCAAACAAGTCGCGGTAAACAAGTGCTGCCATTGCCGATGGTTTCCAAATAGAATAGTTTGAACCATCGAGTTTGACGTCAATACGGTCACTAGAATCACCCATGACGACAGAAAAAGAAATCACTAGCAAAGCTAGAAATACGGATTTGAGGTGATCGAAAGGATTGAGAAAGAAGAAACGCGGATTTAAAACGAGCAAGGATGACGGCTCAAAAGCCCTAAACTCATTATCTTAATTTCTGATGCGAAAGATCCAATTTATGGCAACCGCAGAGCATCATTGTCTTAATTTCTGATGCGGAAGATCCAATTGATGGCAACCGCAGAGCATACTCTTCAAGACAATAATGTTAGCTCTGATACCATGACAAGAAAGAAAGATTAAAAGAGAATGGTATATTTTCTCTTATAATGAGATAAGAAACAATGTACATGAGAAGCCTTTATATAGGCTTTAGAGGAGTAAATGTGCCTAGCATTCTTCCTATGTGGGACCAAGAGAAAGAAAAGATGTAAAGGAAAACCTACAAAACTATACAACATGTTCTAACACCTTCAACTGCGAATAACATGCAGATTCCTCAACAAATTGGGTATATGGAAGGATACGAATCCAAATCAAATACTCACCTGTTTTGGAATGTGGGACCATTGGTTGCCCATCTGGGCGCGCAGAAGCGCGATCTGCTTCTTGTCATCAGCGGAGAGTTCACCCTTCTCGATAGTGGGATTAAGGTGGTTCTCCCAGCGCTGTCGGCAGCTATCGGTGGTCTGATCGAAATCGCCCTTTTTGCTAATGAACGTCCACTTGCCGGTGCCGTACTTCTGCACCAATTCTGTCAGCTCCTCGTCCTCTTTCGGCAACCACGACTTTCACTGTAGCTTGATCTTGCCACCTCCGGAGGATGGTCCGGTTTCAAGAGGAGGGCGGCCGCTGCCTTCTCCCTCATTGCGCTCTTTCTGGGAGCGTTCACCGTGTGGTTGGTCTCGGTTCGGCATCATGAAAAAAAAAAAAAAGACGAGCAGTGTGCCAGAGGTTGAAACGCAAAAAGAACAGAGGGAGTCAATGGTACTCTCGGAAGGCGGGAGTCAACTGAAGAGAGTTCTTGTTCGACCCCTTCACTATATATGTTTAAGAAAAGAAAATCTTTTTGCGATATATGTTTATGCAGAAAACTAGTTGACAAAGCTCAAGTCTTCTATACGTAACTGATTTCTGTGTGAAACGATTCAGTAATGTTTGCCATACCTCAGAAGATGTTTCCAGGCCAATGATCAGCCCTAGTATATGCTCAGAAACTGCACGTTGTATTCAGGATTCACAACCCCAATCTGGAGGCATTGACCGGAAGGCAAAGAGGTCAAGGACACCGTGACGAAGCAAAGGTTTCTTTCTTTCTCTAATTTCAAACTAGGCGCGTAAGGATGTTCTCTCTCACAAACGTTGTCGGTTTGAAGTCTGCATTGGTTTGGTGCAAGTTCGGTTTACCAACTTCCAGGAGTTTTATAAGATTATGGGATCGATGACAACTTCCAGGAGTTTTAGGACTACATACATGTCAATTACATAAAGTGAAACCGTTGTTTCAATGCACTGATAAAGCTGGATAAACGTGCCTCCAACTTTTGGTTATCTACGTTACATTGATGCTCTGTGCAAAGCATGGGCTTCAACTCCAGGACATGAACTGAAAATACTGGGAATTGAAATCCTACCGTTTCAGGAATCTGATTCCTGAACCAAAAGAGGCCTTACAGATCAAACTGAGCAACAATTACTGCGGCTTTTAACAGTGTCAATTCTTCCAATACTGCCTAACTTGTAACTAGGATCTAGCACAATTGGGAATTGGATTTTGAATAAACTCGTTGTCATGCAAGTTTTCCTTGTTCAGATAGATGATTATTGTAAATATTAGGGCGATGAAGGATTTTAAGATGTTCTCCACGATTTGGTCATGCTTAATTTAACTGCATGAAACCGACCAAATAAATGAATAAATAAATAAAATAACTCGCACCATTAATCAATCGATTTTATTTTGTCCTATCCTATGGCTTTCGAAACAAAGTATTAACCCTACAGTCGAAGGAAACGAGCCTGAATATAAAAGTCGAAACATAAAAGACTGAGAACACCTTCTTTCTTAAAATGAGTTCTTGGCTGTTATATCTGGCTGGTGACTTGTGATCCTACCGCCCGTCTGGGGGAAAAAGGGCTTCTTCCAAACTATGAGGAGGCGGAGGCTGCTCCAGGAGCACGTGGAGCTGCACGTGCTCCTCCTTCATCGACGGGATGATGGAGTGGCTGCTTTCTCCGGTTTCCTGGTTTGAAGGAAGCATCGATGCAGATGGACCCTGCGGATGCTGTTCGATATGAATGAGCTGCCGTTGGTGACTTGTGATACCGCCGCCCGCCTGGGGAGGGAGCGCTTCTACTAAACTTTGAGGAGGCGGAAGTTGCTCCGGTAGCACGTGCTCCTCCTCCGTCCCCTGGATGAGCCCGTCGATGGAGTGGCAGCTTTCTCCAGTTTGCTGGTTTGAAGGAAACATCGACAGAGATTGACCCTGCGGATGCTGTTCGATATGAATGAGCTATCGTTGGTGACTTGTGATACCACCGCCCGCCTGGGGAGTGACGGCTTCTTCCAAACTTTGACTAGGCGGAAGCTGCTCCTCCTCCGTCCCCTCGATGAGCCCTTTGATGGAGTGATTGCTTTCTCCAGTTTGCTGGTTTGAAGGAAGCATGGAAGTGGCTTGGGGAATGTTCCCTCAACTTGAAGTTCCCTCCAGGGGAGCAGGAGGATGTGCGTCGAGTTGCCTCGAGCTCGAGTTCCAGTAAACCTTTATCTGGTCAAGGGTGCGTCCCTTCGACTGCGAATAACATGCAGATTCCTCAACAAATTGGGTATATGGAAGGATACGAATCCAAATCAAGTACTCACCTGTTTCGGAATGTAGGACCATTGGTTGCCCATCTGGGCGTGCAGAAGCGCGATCTGCTTCTTGTCATCAGCGGAGAGTTCACCCTTCTCGTTAGTGGGATTAAGGTGGTTCTCCCAGCGCTTTCGGCAGCTATCGGTGGTCTGATCGAAGTCGCCCTTTTTGCTAATGAACGTCCACTTGCCGGAGGATGGTCCGGTTTCAAGAGGAGGGCGGCCGCTGCCTTCTCCCTCGTTGCGCTCTTTCTGGGAGCGTTCACCGTGTGGTTGGTCTCGGTTCGGCATCATGAAAAAAAAAAAAAGACGAGCAGTGTGCCAGAGGTTGAAACGCAAAAAGAACAGAGGGAGTCAATGGTACTCTCGGGAGGCGGGAGTCAACTGAAGAGAGTTCTTGTTCGACCCCTTCACTATATATGTTTAAGAAAAGAAAATCTTTTTACGATATATGTTTATGCAGAAAACTAGTTGACCAAGCTCAAGTCTTCTATACGTAATTGATTTCTGTGTGAAACGATTCAGTAATGTTTGCCATACCTCAGAAGATGTTTCCAGGCCAATGATCAGCCCTAGTATATGCTCAGAAACTGCACGTTGTATTCAGGATTCACAGCTTCAGTCTCGTTCCCTTCAATATCGAGTTGTAACTTTTGTGGTGGTGGAATTTCTCCACTGACAAAACCAAATAGCTCGACTCCGGAGAAATCTTTGAAACTGAGTCTGCCAGAGAAGAAAATTGTCTTCTGCAAGTTTGATTGTAACAAAGTTGGCAATGTTTACGTGGATAGGAAAAGGATATCTTGGTATTCTCGCTGCCATTGCTGTGTTCTTCAACAGAAAAGATCAAGATTCACAGCTTTGCTCTTAGAGAATTGCTCTGATACCATGTAAAGAACTTGAGAAATGAAGAAAGCAGAAAGGAAATTTACAGTTGAAGAACTCGAACTACATACCTTACTTCATCTGAGAGCTTCATTATCTCTCTGTGTATATTACTGCTTATATAACACAGTTACAGCTCATACACCAGAAATACAACTGTACAACTGAACTAACAGAAGAAACAAATCTGTATAACTGAACTAAGAATGTCAACTACTCTGTTTTCCCTTAGCTCAAAGAAATATACTGCTTTTTTCCTGTGGAAAATCCATAAAACCGATTCCTGGAAATGGAGCTGTCTCGCTGTGAACCAAACATTCAGTTGTATAAGAACTGCATCAATGGAGCTGGGCATGCCAAGAGACCTGAACTGGCTAGAGAAGTATATGAGTTGATGAGGAGAAATGGCATTCAACCGGGTGTCTAAGATGACTTTCTCATGTTACAAAGTTATCTAATGAGCGAGAAACTTTCGGACGCTCTCAAGTTTTTCCAGTGATGTATGCCAAAGGAGAGAGGTTAGCAGAAACATTACAATACCCTTATTGCTGGCCTCCGCAGGACTGGAAAGGCAGACGGTGCATGGGAGTACATGAGCCAGATGAAGGAAAAGGGGTTGGCTCCAAGTGCTGAACGTTATGAGCTTCTCGTGCAGCTCCTGTGCTCGCAGGACTGGACTGGCCGCGGTCATCATTGCTGGTAGGTTCACAGCAGGGATCCAATCTGGGTGCTCCGACTTGAGCAACCTAGCGGCTCCACTCACGTGGGGCCAAGCCATCGAAGGTGACAGGATGTTAAACTCGGTCCTCCTCTTATCTGAGGCCAGCCCAGTCGGACCGACTGCATCGGTCCAAGCTGCCAAAATGTTCACCCGGGGCAATCGAGTCTGGTTTGGGGACTTCCGGGTTTAGCCCGTTCGCGCCACTACCCAAGGATGAGGCCACTACCGGAGCCGGCTTGATCCCAATCTGGGTACCGCGGAAATCAATGGTGGCTGTCGGGTTCGCGGTTGACGAAATATAGGACTTCGCTGCATCACCCTCGTTAGCACCGAGTGCAGCAGTGAGAATGACGTGAGCATCACCAACTGGGCCTTCAGCATTAGACATTCCATTCGCAAGAATCATGCCGACGCCACAGGCTTTCTGCACCACCAGGCCTTTCACGACCCAGGTGCCACTGCCGCGGTCGCAAACTACGATCTTGCCCTTCAGGAGATTCGGATCAACGGAATTCTCCATACCCAGTGAAGCAGATAAAACCCCTGATTTGCCAGGATAGATCGGGGGTACATTTTGCCGTCAAAGGGTGGTCCAGAGTAGAGGGACACACCGGATAGCCTGACTCCGTTGGCGAGGGTCACATGGGCCGTGAAGTTCAGGTCGATCGTGCCAGCGCCCGCTATGGTCAGCCATTGGGCGAGGCTTGTCACTGACATCTCGTTCGGCCCGTCATTGCCCGCTGAGGACGAGACGAAGACCCCATTTGCAATGGCCCCATATGACCCGATTGCAATAGGGTCGAGAACTAGCCGCCACCCTTTCGACACAAAGCTGCTTTCTCACAGCCTGATGGTCAAGCGAATGAGGTCAATGTTGAGACATCAATGATTTAGATTCTTGTCGTACTTAATATATTATCTTCACGCACATGTCTATGTTTCTTTTTTTTTTGGTCGAAATATGTTTCATTACTTTGAACAACACACGGGAAGTCAAATTAGATGGATGGGAGGTCGTCGGTATCAGTAATTATCCTCTTAAATATTTGGCACAGACCAGTTTGGGCCACTGAGTTTGGAGCCCACCTCGGTGCAATACCGAGGAAAGCTGCTGCGTCGCGTGCTCGCGAGTCAAACTTGAAAATTCAATTCCGTCGAATCTTCCTCCGTCCACCGTTTCCCTCCATTCCTTTGGACTTATGTATTTCGTCTATTTTAATGGGAAAAGAGAGCGGAAACAAAGACGTGATGCTCCCACGAACGTGAAGAGAAACTCCATATACGGCGGTAACTGACCCTCTCCTGTTCATTGTTTAAGTTTCACAGCAGTGAATACTTTGGTCGATATGCAACGTAATTCGGGTAGTTGGGACGGACAAATGCGGTAGGGAACAAAGATTTTGGGAGAGGACGTCATGGGGAGCCGACCACGATGAGAGCAGTTTTTTGTGGGCGTGGAGCAACTAGCGGCGCACATAACCGGAGCATCGTATGGCCTACCGGTGGAGCACGGGGAAATTACTAAAAAAATCTAGAGCTATTGTAATTATGCCAATTCAGTTTTAAACTCATTTTTTTTGCTAATTAAATTCTAAACTTTTTGCATTTGTACCAATTCAGTCCATCCAACCAATTTTGACTAGAAATCGCTGACATGGACAATTTTTGTAAATTTTTGAAGTTTCATGAATTTTTTTGTTATTACTTTTTTTTTCCTGTTTTTTTTCTGTTTTTTTAATGTGGCCAGCGAGGTCGCCGACAACTCTCACTAGCAGCTAGGCTGGCAAGGGTCAAGCATTGCCAGCCATGAGCAAGACTCGACCTCGTTAGATCCGGCGAGGTCGTACGTTGCCCAGCCATCGACGAGGGCGGTCCTCGCTAAAGGTTGTGAGGTTAAAGGCCACGAGAGCTGACCTTGTGGCCTCTGCCGAGGTCAAGCCTCGCCAGCCTAGCTTAGGTGAGGCCGATCTCGCCCAACAACGGTGAGGTCAAGCCTCGCCAACCACAATGAGAAAACAAAAAAAAAATGAAAAAAAAGAGAAAATAAAATAATAATAATAAATTCATAAATTTTTTTAGAAATTATAAAAGGTTGTCTACGTCAACGCGGTGACGTCAAGTTAGTGATTTCCGGCCAAAATTAACCGAATAGACTAAATTGGCATAAATGCAAAAGATTTAGGACTCAATTGGCAAAAAAAAAGTTTAAAATTGAATTAACACAATTACAATAAATTTATGACTTTTTATATAATTTTCCCGATAGAGCATTATGTGTTCACATCTATCATAATAGGGTTTCCAAGTAAACTAATGTGCACGTTTGATGTCAATGAGATAATCTGTTGCTGTATCACATAAACCCAATGACGCTTTACAGACAACGATTGATTGATAGAACATTTCACCTTACCTATTCCATGCTGATCTCATGAAGTTATTTTATCAGCGTACTTAAGCTGATCAAGATGCCCCTGATCTCTCTCACCTCTCTTCCCCCTTCATATTGATGTCTTTTGCTACCATTCCTCATGTTTTGGACAGGGCTGTGCTTTCTCCAACTCAGTCTATGATCAGTTCTTTACTCGTATGGAGAACGCCCACCGATCAAAGGCCACGTTCTACCGATCAGAAATGGTGGGATTGACCATGTGATATCACATGTATTCTACCCCGATGCCTTTTCTCTTCTTCCCTTGTCTACGATACTTTGGATATATGAAGGGCGATATTTTCTTAAAAATGATAATTTATGAGATAACGAATGGATTAGTGTCGGTCACAAGTGACGGTGCACATCAAATTTTGTCCTCTTGCTTCTGCCATTTCAATTTTTCATCAAGAGTCAAAAAGCTGGGTGAATTTCGGACAAATTATTTTTGCTTCAATCTGAAATTCCAAATTGAGGTTCAAAATGGCTCCTTTGAACTTTACGACCAAGGAATCACATCTAATCTTGGAAACTTGCAATTTCAACCTCCTCTGAGTGAACTCCTGACAAACCTTGCCACGGCATGATTCTGCACCGCTTGGGAAAGAGGAGGGTGGGAATCATGCAGCATTCAGAGGTCTCTCTGATTTTTCTCATTAAACAAAAGAAGGGTTTCTCTGCAAACCATCGAGACATGCCACAGAAGTCAAACTCCCGACAGGACCAAGAAATGCGAAGAAAGGGAAGGAAGGAAATTCAGATGGCTCATGTCCTCTCATTCTTCTGGTCTTGTCTGAGCTGCGTGCTTCACGACACACTATAAAAAGAGGAGCACCAGCTTTGTCATTAACCCAAAACTTTGTGTTTCCCCAAAGACTAACTAGGATTGACATCTTGTCCTGAATTGCTCTCGCTGGTCTAGCCTTTTGGGGATCTTAACGTTGGAAACAAACTGATTCGACGTCACCAGCAGGAGCAAAGGCACCTCTCGTTTCGGGGCTTGCGCAGGGTGAATTATCTTTCCTCCCAAAGGAAGGCCTTTTGAAATTTGAACTGAGATTCCACTCGCTTTGGACCAACAATTGCTCCGCAGATCAAGTTCAGGTCGGTCCGAGATATTGTCGAACCTGTTAGATCATACGAGTTGCGAGAATATCATCCGAAAAGTTCTAAATCTATGTCATTTTTGTTAATTTAGTCCTAAACATTTTAATTTTTTCCAAATTGAGTCATAAACATTTTCAAATTTTGCCAATTGAATCTATCCAATCAATTTTTGTCTAAAATTGCTAACGCAGACGCCAACCGTTCTACATGATATGGTCAATGCTGACGTGGATAATTATTAATGATATTTTTTAATAATTTCTTTTCTTTTCTTTCTTTATTTCCTTTTTTGTTCAAAGGGCTAGTGGGGCCGCTAGCTACTGGCCAAGGGCCGACCACCTATGCCGGCCCCTAGCCGAGGGCCATGAAGCCCTCACTGGCCAGGGGCGAGGACATGACCCTTGCCCACCCTTGCTATGATCGCCCGTGGGAAGTCGCCGGCCCTTTGAATCAAAAAAGAAAAACAAAAGAAAATAAACAAAATCAAAATCAAAATCAAAAAAATTATTAAAATTTGTCTACATTAGCGCACGGTTGTGCCACGTGGGACAGTCGGCATTGACTGGACTACCACGTCAATAATTTTCAGCTAAAATTGGCTGGATGAATTCAATTGGCAAAAAGTAAAAATATTTATGATTCAACTAAAAAAAATTAAAAGATTTAGGACTAATTGGCAAAAGTGACAGTTGGAGGACTTTTTTGGCAATTTTTTCCACAAGTAGTGTTAGGCAAACATGAAAGAGCTAAAGAAAGGGGAGATACTGTTGGTCTCCTCGGTCGAACGACAAAGGAGATTTTTCCTTTGACCAAAGAGCTACGCTCACATGTTGCAAAAAAGCTACAGGTTGACGTTTCTAGGGCTCAAAATATAACAAGTCTGCTGCGGAGTTGGAAAGAACCCAATTAGCATTTTACAACTTAGGAGAAATAGCTGACCGGCTTCATTAATCTATAGTCATGAATAACTGATTGGTCCTGTTCATTACGTCATCAGATCATTTTCAATTCCTCAGACCTTCAAAGGTTATCCACCACATTAAAATTTGAGATTTTCTACATATACAAAGCCTAATCATCTCATTGACTTAACTAGTCACTTGACTAAGTCCCATTCGACAATATATAATTAGGGTTTTGTTAATTCAAGATGCTTTCCTAGAACGCTTGATAAGTTTTGATAATTATGCGCTTTAGAAGTTGTGTTTTTGTTTAGGGTTAAAACAAAAAAAAATCCAAACTGATATACCTGTGATAAATTTACCCGAAACTAATTTTTTTACCACAAAAACCCATAAACTAGTATATCTGTGACAAATTCACTTTATGTTAGTTTTCTTTAAATTTTACAACTAAATTACTAAATTAGATGACATGTGGCAGTTGACGTATGTGTGATAGGGTCACGGATTTACCAATTTGTCACAAGTGTATCAGTTTGGGGTTTTTGATGGTCAAGAAATTAATTTAGAGTAAATTTATTACATGTGTATCACTTTAGGGTTTTTTATGGTCAAAAAATTAATTTTGGATAAACTTATCATAGGTGTACCAGTTTGGAATTTTTCCATGGTATTAACCCTTTTGATTATGGCATGTTGAAAAGAAAATATATTTTCAATATTTTATGTGCTTCAGCATGCATTAAAATTGTTTCTTTTTTTCTATTTTTAGGTTGTTATCAAGTACCCGTGAGACATTTATTTATAAAAACGTACTTATAATTACAACTTCGTGGCAAAATTCAGAAATAACAAAAACCGGCTGATTTTTCCGGCGCCCATAATATTTCTTTGGAAAGAACTTCGTTTCATTATTGAAATCTTTAACTATGTGTCACATCTCAAACGACCACGCCTCCCACTAGAGACCATTCTTGAGAAATTTTGCTTTGTGGCTATGATGTCCTTGAATGCACTCATTACCTTGAAGAAGGACAAAAAGTATGGACAATTTAGCAAAGAAAAAAAGGACAAAAAGTATGGACTGCATAATGAATCCCAAACCAGCTGCTCAATCCTCATAATTCAAAAGGAAAAAGCCGTCTGAATTTCTCTACATTCAAAATGTTGACAACAAGCTCTTTCATATATGATTAATACCACGAAAAATTATAAATTGATACACTTGTGACAAATTTACTCTAGATTAACTTTTTGACTACCAAAAATCTCAAACTGATACATCCGTGCCCACTAAAAACTCCAAACTTGTATATTTATGATAAATTTACGCTCATTTAGTTTTCGTTAAATTGGATTAAACCATAAAAAAATTTCAAACTGGTACATCTGTAATCAACAGAGGGTAAAATCCATAAACTAGTACACTTGTCAACTACTATATGTCATCCAACTCGGCAATTTGACTGTGAAGTTTAATGAAAATTAACAGAAGATAAATTTATTGCAAGTATACTAATTTGAGGCTTTTGATAATTAAAAAATTAGTTTAAAGTAAAATTGTCACAAGTGTACCGATTTGAGGTTTTTCATTGTATTAATCTACGTGAATATGCACAAACACCCTCATTACACTAAACAAGGAAAAAGTACATCATTTTTAAATTCATCTTTCTAGTATATATCTTTAAATCAAAGTTCTATCCGGTGGATCCAATGTTTTTATACTAGGGTAGAGCTCGAATCGTGTAACCATTGACCCATGTGAATGTGATTAGGTTGAAATTCGTGATGGAATACATCATCGGTTGAGAAAACATCAATGAAGAAATGGGCTATATTGGATATGATTTTATTATTTGCTTAATTTAAATCCAGCGGCCGATGTACTTTGACTTTTTTTCAATCCTAAAATACTGACATATAGATTAATACACGCATACATTTTTTTGTAAGTTTTAGATATTCGAATAATATTATTTTTTTAAGAAAAAGCAAAAAAAAACTACTTTTTTAGCCAAAGTCAATTCTAAACAAAACAAGCGCAAGATTGCATGGATACAGGGAAATCTTGGTCCGCAATCCTCTCACTACCCAAAATTGCAAATCATTCGAATAACATTAAATTGCCCATAATTGTCACCTAAGTATACAATCACTTTTTTAAAAAAAAAAACAGCAACAAAAAAAAAGAGAAAGAAAGAAAAGCACTTGGCAAAAAACAAATAAAACCCATTTTAACCCGAGGTAAAAACTCAAAAGCGAAAGCGATGAAAATAAAAATAAAAAATCACCAAAAATCTTTCCCACGTCCTCAGAGTAAACGCCAACCGCTCGGACACAGACTGAAATATGATCATGTCACAGCCAGCAGCGCAGCAGGTAGGTCTTAAATTAATTCCTTTATTAATTAATTTATAAAATAAAAAGAAAAATAAAAAGAGGCGGCTCTGTAATTTCTGACCGATCCCTTTCTCCGGTCAAGACCGTCTCCTTCCCCCCTCCTTCCTTCCTCCTCTCCCTATAAAATGCACATCGACTGTTCTCCATTCTTGAATCCGTCAAGCCCACCATGGAAATGGAGGTCCCGATTCCGCTCCCGATCATGGAGTTCAACTTCGACAGCACGTCCTCTTCTCCGTTCATGACTGCTCCGTCCAGCCCGCAGCGCTTCGGCAGCTTGTACTTCAGCGCACCCACGAGCCCCACCGGGGCTTCCGCTTTCCTTCAGGAGCTCAGGAAATCAAGAAGGTCCCTGTCCTCGATACCCTTTGCCTGGGAAGAGAAGCCCGGCGTCCCGAAAGGCGGAGGGAGCTACCAGAACGGCGGCGGTGGCGGCGGCGGCGACGACGACGACGACGACGATTTCGAGTTCGACTTCAGTGGTCAACTGGACAGAGCTTCGGCTACTGCTGATGAGCTCTTCGACGGAGGCAAGATCAGGCCTCTCAAACCGCCACCGAGGTTGCAGGCCAACTCAGGCGACGCCGACGCGGCGATGAGCTCGCTTCCGGCGACTCCGAGATCGCCGTCGAGGTTCGCTCAGGGGAGGAAGATGGTCCAAGAAGCTCTCTCTCCTCGCCACCACAAAAGAGACTTCGACCCCTTCTCAGCAGCCTTGGAGGAGACCCGGAAGAGACAGGTGAATCTCAACCAACACGAGGACCTGAGCCGTTCTCGCGGGAGGGAAAGAAAGGCGGGATCTTCTTCGTCTCTGCGGACGTCGTCGGCCAGTTATGTACGTAAAGGGACGAGATCTTTATCGCCCTTCAGGGTGTCCGACATCATGGAGGCCGATCGAGAAGCCGAAGATCGCGCGGCGCCCTCTTCCTCCTCCTCATCGAATCAAGCTCCTTCATATTTCTCTTCGCTGTTGTCGTCGATATCGTTCTCGAAGGGCTACAGGAAGTGGAGCTTCAAGGACTTTCTGTTGTTCCGGAGCGCATCGGAGGGGCGCGGCACAGAAAAGGATCCGCTGCGCAAGTACGTGGCCCTGTCGAAGAGATCGTCAATTAATTACGCAGCAGCGGACGACGCGAAGTGCTCGAGCTTCAGGTCGACGGAGAGCGTCGGCTCGGTGAGCTCGAGGAGGAGATCAGGGGCCGCGCCGGTGTCGGCTCACGAGCTGCATTACACGTTGAACAGAGCGGTCTCAGAGGAGATGAAGAAGAAGACCACCTTGCCATACAAGCACGGGCTGCTGGGTTGCTTGGGGTTCAATCCTCCTCCGGGCGTGCACGACTTGGCCCGGGTGCTGGGTCGCAGATACTCGGACCGATCCCGATCTCGCGACACGAGTTAGACACACTCTCTCTCTCTCTCTCTCTCGATCAAGAGAACTGTAGATTTCCTTAGTCCTGTAATATCTCATATTGAAAGCATATTGAGCACACACAAGCGATCTTGATTCGAATGTTTCTTTCATGTTTGTCTCGAGTGTACAGACGTTTGTAGTTTAGAGACTCAAAGGAAAACATTGAATCGGTCGACGGCGGTTTTTCTTCCGTGAGGAAAGCTTTGCCAACGACAGCTATTCATTTCCAAGTATGAAAAGACAACAAGAAAAACAGTATTCTTAAATGGACGTCAGGTGTCCCGACACATGTATAATCGACCGACTAAGGTCCCGTTTAGTTCAACTTTAGGAATGCGCTTTCGGCCTCGAAAGCCCCTTCCCAAAATGCTGAACCATTTGGTTTAGCATTTAGGGGACGAAAAGCCGAAAGCTAGCATTTGGAATGCCGAAGCCTATTTTTCCTTTTCCAAATTGCCCTCACTCAAATTTTTTTATTCTGATTTTGCCCTGTTACTGTTCATCTTCTTCATCATGAGGGTGATCGGTGAGGGTGACTGGCAAAGGGCCGGCGAGGGCAGATCTGGTCGGCGAAGGGCCGATGAGGTCGCCCGACCCAGGCGATAGCCGCTTGGGTCGGGCGATCTCGCCGACCCTTCGTCGGCCAAATTCGCCCTTGCCAGCCACCCTCGCCGGTGAAGAAGATGAATAGTATTAAGGGCAAAATCGAAATATTAAAAATAAAAATTTTCAAAACCCTTTGCAGAAAAAAAATTTATCAAACACTACTTAGGCCAAAGTAGCTTTACAAATTTTTTTTACCAAACATCAATTGCATTTTTCCAAGTGACTTTTACCTAAAGATATTTGTATTCTCCTAAGTAGCATTTGAAAAGCCGAACCAAATGGGTCCTAAGAAGTTTAATACCGCACGCGGCGTCACAAGTTACGACAGTTAGCTGCTTCTTTTCACACTACGTCTGCAGAACGAATCAAAGGACCACAAGAGGCATGGTTTCTACGACCTTCGTAGGCAAAGTATCATCAATGCCACTTAGAAATTGTCCGGTTTTTTTCCAGGCGTACAGACATATCACATCTCTTTCCTGTTGCTTTTTAATGCTTAGAGTCCCACGTAAATAATTTTATGAACAGCTTCAAGATTGCTGTGTAGCAAGAGAACTTTTCGGATTCAAGAATGCTCTTTTGAGTAATCCACCACCCGTTCACACCCAGCTCCAATCGGATATGTGCTCGAGTCTTTAACTCAACTTTGCCTCCATAAAGATGAGTTGACCTTGCCATCTAAAGCAATAACACCAGCTGCATTTGCGGATACTAACGTGCGGAACCCACAACGACAAAATCAAAAAGAAAATTACAAATACCATCGACTTTGATATGTATATAAAATATATCTTCCTCACATTTAAAAACCCACAATTACCATCTTCGCTTCTTCTTTTTTTCCATTCGAATTGCATCTCCTACCCACTCATAATTTTGCCATTTTCTTCCCCAAAACTAAAAAAAACCAAGAGAGGTGGAAAGACAATTTCAGTCTGTGAAATCAGGGACAAGAACGATGGATTAGCCAAGAGAAAAAGCAGGCAAATCCCCCACCCCACGGGAAACAAAAGTAGTCATGCCATAATCATTCGGTTTTGAATGATCATGCTGCGTTAGGTATGTAAAAGGTGTCGTTCCGCCTTTGGTTGGCACCAAATGTCTCGATGAAAAAAAGGTCCATTTTTCTCTTCTTCCTCGGGAGAAAATAAAAGCTAGATGGCAATGATGAAGATTAATTTAAAAGAGCCTCTGATGTTTAGTAAAGAGTTCGAGGCACCCTCCAAGCAAAAGACCAAACGATTCCTGGCCTGGCGATGGAGTCCTCTTTTTCCTTCTCTTTTCTTTTTCCTCCCCTTTCTATTTTCCTTTAAAAAATATCACAACTTTATTTAGATCCTTTATGATTATGGATTAGGGAACTGCTTCCCCATTGGGAGAAAACAAATTACAATTATTTTTTTTCCTTTGCAAAACAAGCAATTGAAAGCAACCACGCAGAATATTCCACGGAAGAGATTACAGAAATCTGGCTTATATAGTATGTGATCAAGACTAAGTTCGACTTTCGGGAGACCCTTTTAACACGCAAAACTCCATGGATAATGCGACATTGCTCGCGTGGGGTGATTAGCTATTACTATAATATAAAAGTCAGGCATACATATATGGGCTAGATAAATTCTTCAAGCAAAGCTAATTTTCGTTAGAAAGAGATAAGGCGACAACGACGGCGAAAACGACAACAAATTGGTCGGTCATTTACAAAAACAGGGATTGCTTGTTAAAAAGAACGAGTCAGCAAATAAACTAGTCGGATGTGCCAAGTATGCAATCTCATAGCCAGTATTGATAATCCACGAGAGAAGAATTAGCAAAAAGTTAAAGCAAAAGAAGACGATTTTGTATCAGACCGCGTCAAGCAGCGTGCTGCACGACGATATGGACGTTCATGTGGGGTTGAAGAAAAGACGTGCATGCAAAAAGCGCCTTTCTTTTTTGCCTCTCCAAAGCATATTCGAGGTCGAGTCTATCCTATATTCTAAGAGCAAAATGGACCCACTACAAATTAGATGTAATAGAAACCATCTTCGTTAGATTAGTTTCTGGTTTTTTTTCTTCCTTTAGGTTTTGCTTTTCGTGAATCAAGGTGGTTGGAATAGCAATGCTCGACATGCTTGAACGAGCATGTGTGCTTGCTCGATATCAACGTCTATGAATTTGGGTCGCATTTAATCGTCTGGGTTTTTAGCCAGGATAAGATTGGATAAAATAAGATATGATATAACCTATCTACTGTTTGGTGAATCGCAGTAATAAAATCGAATATTTTTACATATTATCGTGTCTATTGTTTGTTATGAACGTCATATCAGTTTCAATTAACCTAAATATTGCACAAACTGACACGATAAAAATTTCTCATCAAACTATTGCCTACTTCATTTTTATTTGCTCATTTTTTATTATTTTTCCCTCTCTTTTTTAATTCTTTTCTTTTTTTATGTCTTTTTTCCCCTTCCATCATTCTGTAATAAAATTTTATTAAATAGTAAACTATACTAATATACCTTAAATATGCAGTAAATATAAATACTAAATTTATATATATATATGAAATTTATTTCATTAGATAGAAAGAAATTTGAATATATAAATAAAAATAAGAATTAATAAAAACGAAATTGTTGTTATCTTTTTGTTATTTTGAATTTTTATATTAGATTCAAATATTATTTTAATTTTATTAGTTTAACAAGTTTGTTATTCGAGAAAAATAACATTTATGTGAATATTAGAAATTTTACCCACCTTTATCCTACCTCTCCTATGAAATAATTTTATCCTGGCTATATCATTCTTATATCCGGCTTTATCTTATCTTTGACAGGCATCAAACACGAGATAGGATAAAATTTATTCTGGCTATATCATTCTTATATCCCAACTACCAAACGTAGCTTTAAAGGTCTAAATGAATGTGGGAGATCTATGTAGAATCAGTTGGCTACAGAAACTCGAAATGACAAAAGTTTAAATATCACTAATTGTGAAATTTCTACATTTCTCCTATGCTCTTTTATTTATTTCGTCTCAATTCATGTTGCCAACGCCAGGCCCCACCAACAAGTATTGATGCCCCCAACAACCTCCTCCCTCCCTCCGGAAATCAATTCGTGGTTGGTAGAATGCGGTACTTAAGTGCATTTTATTGTAACCCCAGTATAAAATATTGCTAAATACAAATACTTAGAAAAGGGTTTCAATTGACGATTCAATTATAAAATTTTGCGACATCACCACCAACTCTTATTGCGAATTCTAATGCCCACCTGGCTTCGTTGTAGCCTCTACTTGAAGAGCGGGCGTTTGCACCATGCCTCTATAGTTTTTTCTCTGGATAGAATCACTAGTTGTCTAGGCACTTTTCATCACTTTCACATTTGAATTGGTCCCGAAATCATAGAAACCTCTGCAATCCTTGTCTGAAGTGTTTTCATACCCTTTTGTTACCTCGTCTTCCATCGACGACTTTTCCCGTCGAGATTGAACGATGAGATGGTACCGAGTCTTTGAACCCTTGGTTACAATCTGAACACGTCGGGGTCAATTAGGGACCAGCCAACGTTAAGCACGAATAGAACCATCGGGTCCAGAGTCGAGATGGACGACCCAAGTCAAACAGCGGGGCAGGGAAAACCACGTGGAAGCCGCAACGTTGACTAAAAATGGCGTCGACCGTCAATTTCTATTAATTAACCCCTCTTGATTCGGTCACAGCCGATAGGCTTGACTGTTCTGTCAAAGAAATCGGGGACCGAGTCAAAAGTATGCAGTCGGCAAGTGCTGCGTAACCATCGATGGAAGTTATTGTCCTTGAAATGATACCGTGAATGTATGTAACGCACTATAGACTCCTGTCGATTCCGACAGCTTGAAATGATGCTAACAAATTCAGCTGCCAAGAAGAAGAACGGACAGCAATAGATCCGCTTCGGTTGCATGTTGCTATATGCTACACGATGATGCTGAACACACCCCATTGGCATCTTCAGCTGCATGCAAGCAAGGCCCCTGTATAAGATCATCCAATCAATCTGATTGTGATGGAATCGAAGAAGATAAAATGGGTAATCAGCCTCTGGACCATCTGGAGGGGTAACGCGTAGAATGGAGAGAGACTTGAAATCAAAGACACCAATTCGAAGAATTTTAGGCTTATGTTGGGTGCAAATCGTTTGACGTTTGTCTCAATCCTCAGTTGCTTCATCCTCAACTGTCATTTACTGCCACCACCGTCGGCCAAGCCACCACCGTCAGCAGATGAGCAACATCAGCCCCATCAACCACTTATCAGTTGGGGTTTATCAACGAAGCAAAAATGCTACTTTCAAGTAGTTGAAAGATCCCTGACCCGAAAGACGAACAAAGTTCAAAGATCACACAGGCACAACTTTCCAGTGGAAACTAAGTTGCTTGGGTAAATATATGAGTCAGAAGCTCCGTTCAAACGATAAAACTCCATAAGTTTGAAGGCTCTGTTGTACAATGTAATGTTATCAGCAAACCATCTGGTCGACTAAATGTAGTTAAGATACTAAGATAAAATCACAGGCACATGGAAACCTGTTTCAACTCAAGAGCATTGCAACACCTTAGCATAAAACATCAACGATTGTATCGTCATTGATCGAATCAGTCAAAGAAGTTGCCTATATGATGAAAACACACGCGCTGTAAAGTACAGAAGAGTGCTTGCTTTATCATTTCCAACTTCCACTGTAAAGACCAAGCAATGGTTTCTCCCTCTCTTCAACTCTCCTTTTCGCAGCCTCCCTCGCTTTTAGCGCTGCTTCTTCCTCCTTCGATATGGCTTTCGGCTTCTCATCTTGTCTCTTCCTTTTAACAGCAAAAGAAGAGGTGGCTCCTTTAACTGTTCTCATAGGATTCAAGGATTTCGAAATGACTGGCCCAGGCAATGGCGCATTCTGTGGTTTAGCCATACCTCCTTTTTGTGAATCTTGAATCCCCTTCGAGGATGATGCCAATTTTCCAGAGACAGGTTTCCCATGCTTGGGATTCCCTGGAGCTTGGACTGCCTTGTATGCCTCTTCCTGTGGCACCCAATTTCCTGCCGCATTAGAAAGCAAAGTTTAATATCAATAATCCAAACATCAGTCATGGTTGAAACTTTTCTTCTTGAACTCCCTTTTTTACGGTAATTACTTCTTAAACTTCATTTGGTACCTATAGCATCGGAATAGTAGAAGCCTGATTTAGGATCGTAGTAAAGCCCATTGCTCTGGCTATAGTAATAACCCGAACTGCTGTCATGCTCCCATTCTGTAAGAGTTTAGAGAGGGTTTCAATCGGAAGAGAAACGGTGTTGGAGAAAGATAGATATACTGATTGGACGATTTCATGCTTGAAATATTAACATCAGTTGAATGCCAAAACTCACAGAAATGAATAAAAAAAAAATCGAACTAAGAAGATTTTGGCTCTAGGCATCACGTGCTCCAAATACACGCTCCAGTTACCTATTAGGTTAGCACCAAAATGAAAATGCATGCTAATAATAATGCAAAATAACTCAATAGACACTTTAGTCAGTACACAAAATCAAGTCTGAAATAATGGAAAAGCATATGGCTGACAGCGTGATCACGTGTCAGGAAAATTATTGATTTTCGTGCAAACTTGGCCCTACTTAAAAAACCGTGCCAATAATAGTCTAGCTTGTTTCCATCTTGTTTAGTTAATGAGATAACCTGACAAGATCATAGTGACCTCACTTTTCACTTTCTAGGATCAAACCTCGACAAGAATGTGACAATGCTTCGATCTCAAGAGAATAATAGGCAGGTACTTCTCTTTCAAAAGATTGCAAAGAACACCAAGGGCTAAAAATACTCGGAGAGCATGAATTCTTCTCAAAAAAAGGTTGATAAAAGTCCAAGGGCAAGGACCCTCCCTAACAAAGGTGAAAGTGATCTTGGAAAAATCATTTGATTCATTCCTGAATCCCTCAAGTCCTCAATACTTACCCTCTTCACCGCCTGCTTGAACATCCAGTACACGGGCATTAGTCTCCTTAGCCTCTTGAAGATTTGCAACATCCTTCTGGTAGCTCCGCTTTGCTTTCTAGCATGAATTATAAACAGTAGTTATTATTATATAAGTCAAGAAAAACATTTTCTACGCATGTAGTAGAGCTCCAGGAGCCATCTAATCTCAACTAATTTTTTGTTACATCAAAGTGGAAGTCGAACAACGCCTTTAGCAAGTAAAATTTAACCCTTGACCTGACCACAGGCGCAGGCGAGGCATAACTTCTTTTTACGCTGAGTAGGAAGAGAAGTCTTACCAACTAATACTTACTGCTTCAATTTGTTCAATGGCACGAGCTGCTTCCTTCAGCTCCTTATCCTTGGCAGCCTTCTCCTTTCTCATGTCATTGAGCTTCTTGGCAACATTATCCTTGTGTCGCTGACCAAGTTCGTGGTTTCTAATGGTAGCTGGATTGTTTGATAAGAAGATCTTGCAGAAGTCGCACCATTTATTACCCTGACTCACCCAATACTGGAAAAGAAAAAGAAGAGAAAGAATGAATTCTCAAGAAATCTAGTTACTGAACGATCTGTTGCAAGATGTAATGTCCATACTTGTCTAGTTGAACGTGACCAGTACAAAAACACAGTAACTACAATCAAGTGCAACAAATATAGGGCAGTCACAACAATTCAAAGAACATAGTCATAAGAATTCCAACAGATAAAAGAGGATTTAGCCCAGATTGTGTTACAACTAGATTCTAAAATTTCGACATGTTCCTTAATATGTAATTCATTCCGAAGAAAATGTGGCTATGGAGCCTCCAAGGGCAGTCGAAATGTTTCAACCAAGAGAAAGAAACGTGGCCATGAAAATATCAGAAGACAAAAGGGTCAAGTGAACTCGGAGATATCGAACGGAATTAGATTGTGAAAAAGAAACCTCATCCATGGCCAGGGAAGCGGAGCTCATTTATTCTCTCCAAACTTGAAGGCAAGGAATGTGCAAGCTGATAACTTACAGATAAATTGAAACTCTTCAGATTCATCATGATTCCGTAATGCATTATAACACCAGACACAGACTTATCGTGACTCTTCTGATTAAATTCACTCATAGCTGCTTGAGGATCCCTAAATCCATGAGCAGATTCTATGATGCAACCAAGTCATTAACAGGCCATATCGCAATCCAGAAAAATCATAACTTTCAGCTAATCACAGATCATCGTCGCGAATAAGAAATCAAAGGGCTAAGAATTTCGATATTACCTCAGTCATTGCTGCGGATCGGAGTTTCTTAGCTTCCCGGTGGATGCGAAAAGGGGCAAAATTGCAAGAACTTGTTAATCGCTTGATGAATTTGAGACGATGCCACAGAAACTTGCTGAATCCGGAATCTGTCGAGTAAGATTGTTTAAGAGCCCTAGTCGAAGGCGGGCGAGGATTGCGATTTCGTCGGTGTCTACTACGGCCGCCCCGGGGGCGCGGGTTGCGGCGGAGCGTGCAGGGAGAGGCCGCACCGGTGGCGGCGGGGGGCCGTGACCGGGAGGGGAGGGAGATGTACTGGGAGGGACGATGGTGGGGTCGATGGCAACGGCAACGGCGGCGGCGGCGGCGGCGGCGGCGGCGAGAGGGCGGTGGTGTTGGTGGCGAGTTGCGAGGACTCGAGGACGGTGTTGTGTAGAGGAGGTGTTGCTGTGGCCTTGACTGATGACCGTAAGGTACATATATGCATACACACGACATACATGGCAGGTACTAGGTTTTATTTTGGTCCATTTTAATAGTAGTTGCTACGGTTTGTAGGGCGATTTTTTTTTATCAATGTCTTGATCTTTGTATTCTCCATGAAGGTATAGGTAATTTTGCTATGGCAAAAACTAAGATTTTCCAAGATTACCTCTTTCGAATTACTTATCGTGGAGACCATAGATTAGATTAATGTTACATTAGACATAGATTTGCTTATGATCCCTAAATGGCTACAAAGAACGGTAGCTTCGTTCTGTAAATATGAATGAGCAAATTTCATGACGTAATCGAGTCATTAACAGGCAATATCGTAATCTAGAAAATCATAGCTTCAAGTTAAATCCAAGATCATTGTTAGGAAATGAAGTTTGAGCTTCTCGGTGAATGCCAAAAGGGGGGAAATAGTAAGAAATTTTAAATTGCCTTGATATATTTGAATCATGCAACAAAAACTTACTAAATCCATAAAAGTATGGTTAATTCAAGAGCTTCAGATGAAATTTGAAGTATTTTATCACTTGACATGACAATGAGTTATTAAGTACAGTTGTTATTTATTGTCGTATCTAAAGTAATTAAAAGGCCAATATGATGTCATTTGTGGAAAGATCCACTCATTTTGCTGACAATTAGAAACTAACTGAATAGCTGGAAATGCTCAACAAGGTTGAAGTAGAAGGAAAAATGATTGGAGGACATGACAGTTGAGAAAGAGACCTTGATCGAAGAGAAAAGAGGCTGGTTTGAGAAAGATTGAAGAGGGAGAGAAAATCTAACACGGGCTTGAGAAACTTGATTGATCATAAGAAAGATGAATAAGCAGCACTGGTGCTGGAACTAGAACATGTCAAAGGCCACGTTTCAGGTATGTTGGAGCATCAAGAATCGACAGAACAGAAAATGGCAAATTTTACTCCCCAGAAGTCACCTTGGAAGAGAGCAAACCAGTCTCTAGCTTCTCTAAAATGTCCGAGCTTTTAGATGACATTGAGAACGCGGTCAAAAAGATTCAAGACAACATCGGTGAATCGGGAGAAATGAAGAGAACTTCAGATGAAAAGGAAGGGGAACTTTTGGCTTTGACAGAAGTGCATGAAAGTACACCAGAATGATGCAAAACCGAGGCTGAATGATTGGACAAACAAATTGTTTCCAAGGAGGGGCATCCGGCCGAGTCTCCGGGCTAATGGATCATGCTGATTCGTTGCACATTGAAATCGGGATCTTCAAAAAATAAGACAACCGAACTAGAACTGCAACATGAGAAATGTCTCGACAGCTTTCGGGAAGAATGGTTTAGACAAAAATTTTGAAGTTTAAATTATTTATAAGTTGGATCGGATGGTTCAACAAGATTTAATAGGGAAAAAATGTTTGTTCGGGATTAATAAGGAGCACGTGATCAGCATGTGACCATCACGAGGTATTTCGTTATTTCGGCAATAAGATAAGGATTATTTGGATCACGACGGTCCAATTGGGAAATTATTTGAGATATGGTTTGCTCGAAGAGTTCTTTCAAGAACATGCGTTCAACCCGAGATGCATGTGGTGGCTTTTAGCACCACATTGACCAGACCCTGAGAAATAGAAGAGAAGGTCTTCTGCAACTGCACCCGCGGAGATCGAGAACGCGAGCCGCCGCCGCCGCCGCCGCCGCCTCATCCGCCGTGCCGCCACCGCTATGTGACGACCTCCTCGCTCCATTTCAAAGCCCTAATTTCAGAACCAGGACGCGCCGCTCTCACGGTCGCGGAGGGTCGAGAGATGGATCAGTCGCTGCTGCTGATGCTCTCCAACCTCCTCCACCTCCACAACCACCTCGACCCCACCACGTCCCTCCTCTCCACCACCTCCTCCTCCGCCACCGCCTCCTCCGCCAGCTCCCCGGCCTCCGTCCTCTCTTCCTCCTCCGCCGCCCCGCTCCTCTTCTTCACCATCGCCTCCGTGCTCTCCTACGTCGCCTCCTCTTCCGCCTCCTCGAACCCTAAGTCCAAGGCCAACCCTAATTCCGCTCCCTCGAAACACGCCCCGCCGTCCCCGTCGTCGGACTTCTCCGTCGCCGCCTTCCGCGCCCTCTCCACCGAGCACATCTGGTCCCTGGAGCCCCCGCTCCGCGACGCGCGGTGGCGCTCGCTGTTCGGCCTCTCGTACCCGGTCTTCACCACGGTCGTCGACAAGCTGCGCCCCTTCATCGCCGCCTCCAACCTCTCCCTCCCCTCCGATTATGCTGTCGCCATGGTCCTCTCCCGCCTCGCCCATGGCCATTCTGCGAAGGTGGTGGCGTCCCGCTGCTCGCTCGACCCGTTCCTCGTGTCCAAGATCACTAACATGGTCACCCGCCTCTTGGCGACGAAGTTGTACCCGGAATTTATCAAGATTCCAGTGAGTCGCCGCAGATTGGTCGAGGCGACTCAGGCTTTTGAAGAGATCACTGCTCTGCCCAATATCTGCGGGGCTATCGACGGGAGTGCGATCAAGCTTCACCGGCTTCCGCGAGACCGGGTTTCGTCGAGTTCTTATAGATGCAAATATGGTTATGATTCGGTTTTGCTTCAGGTTGTGGCTGATCACAAGAAAATTTTCTGGGATGTTTGTGTTAAGGCGCCTGGTGCCACTGATGATGCTACTCATTTTAGAGATAGTTCGTTGTACAATAGGCTCACTTCGGGGGATATAGTCTGGGATAAGATGATCAATGTAAGGGGTCACCCTGTTAGGCCTTATATAGTTGGGGATTGGTGTTATCCCTTAGTGTCTTTCTTGATGACTCCCTTTAATTCGAAAGGGACGGGTACTCCGGCTCAGAATCTGTTCGATGGGATGCTGATGAAAGGGCGGTCTATGGTGGTGGAAGCCATTAGACTTCTGAAAGGGAGGTGGAGGATTCTTCAGGACTTGAATGTGGGTCTTAACCATGCACCGCAGACGATCGTTGCTTGTTGTGTGTTGCATAATCTGTGTCAGATCGCAAGAGAACCGGAGCCTGATACTGCCAGGGAGCCTGACGAGATCGGTGCACCGGCTAGGGTGCTTGAAAGCGAGGAGACGTTCTTTTATCACGGGCAAAACTTGAGGCAGGCGCTGGCTGATGAGTTACACCAGCGACTTTCATCGAGATAAGGAGATCACTTGTCATCTCCTTTTGTGCCGTGAGAATAAGGTCTCTTAGTCCTATTAGCTTTGACGTGTTCGCGTTGATGTGTTGGTTTGTTTCTTACATTTGTTGACCTATCAGAGGGCATTAGAATATCCTTTATGGAGAGTAGAACTTGCATCTGGTGCAACCTCTTTGTATGTCATTAGGATGCCGATGCTAACCTAGGAATGTACCTTAAAGATTGGTGACTGTGTACTCTAGAATGCAGTAATTGCAACCATTTATCTGCGCTTGATAGTTCTTTCATCATTTTCAGTAAGTTCTCTATTAACTACTTGGTGACTTTTATGATGTTCTCTTACTTGCTATAAAGAACGTTGTTAGCTTCCTCCTTGTAAAGGAAAGTATATTGATGTGTTAAATTGTTGTTAGATGCATGTGGTGAATAATAGTTTTGAATTTGGTCTTAGCAAAGTAGCTGTAATGATGATGCAAATATGGTAGTTCGCCCAGCCATTCTTGCCTTTGTGTCTGATGATGAATTAACGATCGTTAGAGACTAGAGGTCTTAAGGGAAGGGAAGGGAAGGCCATCTTTCCTCGGCATTTTTGTAGATTTGCAATATTTATCACATCTCCAGTTCTGCCTTGCTGTGTATTTATGAACTAATCATTACTGGTCTCCTTGAGGATTTGGAATAGATTGAAGATTTATGTCCATAGAAAGCATTAGAATGCTGTCTGTATTGCACTCTGCTTGTCTCAGCAGGACAGCTTAACCCATATATAGGTTTTCGTTGGAGCAGATCAATTATTTTGTGTGGAACTACTTTCCTTTAAGACTCATCTATGTCCTTCGCTCCAAGCTCTTGGACCCCTTGCTGAGCTATATACTTTGGCCAATTGGCCAAAATGGCTCATTTTCGCTATATCGTTTCTCTTTGCAGTCTTAACATGATGCCTGGCCTTCGTTTGTTCTGTGTGTTTTAGTGCTGTTGCCAGGTTTGCAAAAGGTTGTGGACAGCAAAGATGACATTATGGAATGCATTTATCCTGGATACAGGGTAATATGGACCATAGCTTACTTAATCAAGGACTTGGCTGTCACCAGAAAGGATCATCTTCTAATGTGCCATTGATTTGTCATTGGCAACCTCAACATGCATGGTAAATGGTAATAGTGCCATACACTAGGTGAGAAATTTCTAATGTTCCATTGTAATCACGTATTCACTCTTCAACACTCACCGTATGCAATCCTCATACACTAGAAGCCTTCTCTGTATAGCCAATCTAGAATCTACATAGACATCGTTGTCTACCTTCTATACGCGAGATCACTTGCCCGTGTGCTGAGAAATTGACCTTGTTTCCTTCACTACCCAAATAGTCGGATAACAGGTAGCAAATGTCTGCTAGCCTGAACTTATTGATAATAGTCCAGTATCTGATTCAAAATTTTACACGAGATCCTAATACATATTCACTGTTCAACATTCACTGTACGCAATCCTAATACATTAGAAGCCTTCTCTGTAGAGCAATCTAGAATCTACATAGACATCGTTGTCTACTTTCTCTACGCGAGATCACATGCCTGTGTGCTGAGAAATTGACCTTGATTCCTTCAGTACCCAAAAAGTCGAAAAACAGGCAGCAAAGGGCAACTTCCCCAACTCATTGTCTATGCCTAATAGAATCTCAAGAATATTTACAATCAGCATCTGCCCCAATGAAGAGCTCATCAATTATCTTATGGGCAGCCAAACCTAACTAATGGAAGTAAGTGTCCTTGCTTTCGCTGGCAAAGGGCCTTTCTCAAGTTCCTCAAACTTGAAAATTTCAAGAAACAACGCAGTCCACTGAAGGATGGAGTACTTTTGGTAGAGAAATATTATACCGGCTTGACAGGTCCAGTAGAATGGGCAACTGACACATCATGATTGGTCCATTAATTGTTTTGGAAGGTCTGGCTCACAATGCACCAGTATCAATCATGCAGAGCCATGTTTTGTACCGATCAAAATCGTAAAAGTCCATGCCTGTTTTGAACCAGCAGTCCTCTCTCTCCATCTCCAATATCTCAATCAACATGGCAGATTAGAACCACAAAGGGAAAGTTTACTCAACTCAACCATTGATCCAGCCATGACTAATGGAAACCCAAGTTTTGTACCACTGATAAGGATATTGTTCTGGTTGTGGAACGGTGGCCATTCGCTAGCAATATTTGTAGGCAGAGGACGTAGAAGTTGCCTGTCTACTGTAAAACATGCTTTTGATCGGCACAACTGCTACTCTGGGGAAGATCTGCAGAATCATTCTGTTGCAATAAAATGGGTAAGACATTATAATAACAAGAGATGATAAGCATGAGTCGAACAATATATGCACGTGACTCCTACGCTTCATGAATCGCTAAATGAGAGTGTAGATCTGCTTCTCCGTGAGCACACACTGACAGAGCTAGGAGATGTCTAAAGGACGATGAGAAAATGGAACAGAAGAAAAATTCCATCGCACACTTCTCCACAAATACTAAACATGAAGGTTCGCTGGTCCTCTACCACAAGGCATACCGCCTGTTGGTTATCATTTCAGAAAGTACATTAAATACTGCATTCGTAGTCCTTCCTTATAATACTGTACATGCTTTGTTTAATGATCGTTAATGAGTCATTTTTTGATGAAAGTGTGGAATCAACAAAGTCTCCTTTGAACTGGAAACTTGCAGAAACTATTCATGAAGCTTTTTTCTCGCATCATTACCAATAGAGTAAGCAAATTAGAAACTTACAAAGTGCAAAATATGAAAATCAGTTCAGAAAGAACATAAATTGAGAGCTTTTGATAAAACAATTATCGCTTCAACAGTAGCTCGATGAGGTTACAACATATAGACAGAACAAGAACATGATCCTATCACGGTCATTGGAACAAGAGTCGAGCGAATCTTCTTTACATCATACCGTCATGAATGCAAGAATACACAGATTTGTCGGAAAGGAATTTCAAGCACGGTCAGACTGCAGAGGCATTAACAATTTTTCAAATTTGTTCGTTGATTTTTTCATGACAGTATGTCAATAAAAAGGTAGTTTCAAGACCAAGATGACTTTCATCCGCTCCAACTATGCGCCTGAGATTTTCTAGGGCGAGCTGCTCACTCATTTCACTACAGCATCCACACGACATACCCCTAGAAGGAATTGAACAAGAAGCATCAACATTAGGCACAAACTTACACGAGATGCCAGCTTCTTTTCTCGCTGAATGCACCCACTTGCACAGCATTTTCTTTTACGATCACAGCTAAAAATATGCACCTGACTCCTATGCTTCATGAATGGCTTAGTGAAAGTTATCTCTGATTCTCCGTGAGCAGATGCCACCAGAGCTAGGGGATGTATAAAGGACCATGAGGACATGGAACAGAGGAAAGATTACAGGGTCCACTTCTCCAGAATTCTAAACATGAATCTTTGCTCCATAATCACTGGTCCTCTTCCACAATGGATACTGCTTGTTGGTGATAATCTCCCAGCAAATTATCCAACATAGGCAGTTCTTCCACTATTCGGAAGGAGGCCATCCTTAGCCATTTCTGAAAGCATATTAAATACAGCATCCATATTCCCTTCCTTATGGTTGATATCAACAAGCACTTTAGCAACTTCTGCATCAGAAAGCTTGCAGCTCTTCATTGTATTGTGTATAACTTCACTCAACTCGTCATTCATCTCACTCTCATGAAGTGCTTTTATCAGGGCAGTGACGGTTACAGTATGAGGAACTAGGCCAGCCAGCACCATTTCCTTGTACAGATTGAAGGCCTTTTGTATATTCCCACCTTTACAGTGCCCATGTATGATTACATTATAGACTGCTTCACTAGGCCTATGGTTCCTCTGAAGCATTGAATCTAGCACCCGATCTGCTTCCTTCATCATACCCTTCATACAAAATCCCTTGAGAAGAGCTAATGCACTTTTAAAGTCAACATTAGTGCAAGTCTCTATAAGGGTATTGTAGGTAACATTGCCCGGAACAGACTCATTATAAAACAACTTGAGCAAAAGCCTCTTCGCTTCTCTGGTCCGAGCTTGTTTATTGAGTCCATTGATGAGAACACTATAAGTAACCACATCTGGAAGAAAACCCTTTTGTGTCATTTCGTTGTGCAAATCAAAAGCAGCATTGATATTTCCTTCTGCACAATGAGCGTCTATGAGGGTAGTGTAACTAAACTTGTCATGAACCAGGCCCATCCGAGACATCTGTTGAAATAGTTCGCAAGCTTCAGTCAATCTTCTTTGTTCACAGAACCCCAGAATGAGTGATGTGTAAGTGATTGAATCTGGTTCTATGCCTTTCTCAATCATCTCTTGTTTCAGTTCCAAGGCCCTCTCGAGATCTCCATGTTTGCAAAAACCAGATATGATGATACTGTAACTGACCACATCTGGTGAAATCCCCTCATGCCCCATTTGTCGAACCACCTCTAAAGCCTCTCCCATTCTTCCCAGGAAACAGTGCCCATTAATTAGAGCATTATACGTCACTATTGTTGGTGGGAACCCACTACGTGTCATCTCGTCCAAGATCTTGTACGCCTCTTTCAACAATCCCTGTTGGGAGAAGCCGTCGACCAACGTCGTGTATGTCATTTGATTCGGACAAAGCGCCCGAGCATGCATTTGATCAAAAAACTCCATGGCTCTGTTCAAATTTCTAGCTTTACACATACTATTTATCAAGGAAGTATAAGTGAAAACGTTCGGCGACAACCCGTTCCTCACCATTTCCGCATGCAAAACAAGCGCTTGATGGAAGTTACCATCCTTGCAATAGCCATTTATGAGCGTATTATAGGTGACTTCGTCGGGAACAAAACCAATCCTGCTCATCTCATTCAAAACCTCACAGGTTTCTTTCATTTTCCCTTCTCTGCACCACCCATTAATGATCACATTATATGATATCACATTAGGTTCCAAACCTTTCAACGACATTGATCGCAACAACTCGTATGCTTCGTCCATTCTTCCCGACTTACAATATGCATCAATCAGGGTGTTATACGTAACCACATTAGGCAGACAACCATGCTTCTCCATATCATGAAAAAAGTGCAATGCCATTTCCAAATTACCAGCCCCGCAAAAACCCCGCATTAGTACATTGAAAGTAAACACGTTCGGCGACACTCCACACTTGATCATATCACCGTACACCTCTTCGACTAATTTAACCGATTGCCTAGACCTGATCATGGCATCTATGATCGAATTGTATGACAACACGCCCGGCATAAAACCGTGCGATTTAGCAAAATTGACCATTTGCAAGGCCTTATCGGCCATATTGACATGCGAGTAAGACTTCGCCACCAGATCAAACACGGCGGAGCTAGAATTGCACTGATTGTAAGAGTCCTTGAGATACGTGAAAACCAAATTACCAGTCTCGTCATGGGTTCCGAGGGCGAGGTCCTCCGCGACTGCCTGGGCCGATTTGTACAGCTTGAAGCGGGTCAGGATGTGAAGAGCGAGGCACTTGCACCGGGCGTCGAAAAAGCCATGGGGTTTAGCCCAGCGGAGGAAATTCAGGACCGAGGTCCTGTCGTTCTGGCACTTGAGGAGCAGGTGCGAAGCAGCTTGAGAAGTGAAAGTGGAGGAGAGGGAGTCGAGGTGGCGAGGGTGGCGTCTGAGGAAGGTGAGGGCTTTCTCCGCCAGGACGGCGGCGGACGGCGACGGAAGAGAAGGAAGCGGACGGAGAGCTTCGGGATTGAGGGTGGGCATTTGGATTCTGTGAATTTCTTCTTCTTCTTCTTCTTTCTCGAATCAGATGGTTCTCAAGGGTTCGTCAGGCGCTGCGGAGGTTCAAGACGGCAGCCCCCCTGGATTACATCGTCGTATAACAACGAGTGAAATGACAAATTTAAGGTAAGTTTGGTACAATTCCATAAATCTTTAATTTCTTTTGATTTGTTTTTACTTTATCCAGTAATTTCGTTTTGTTTGTTTCGTGGTTCAAATATTTCACCATAAAAGATGATGTTGCTCAACATTATGGTTAAGGTCTTTTACATGTCACATTCATGAATTTTCATGGCGCTTTTAACGATATGACCTTTTCATTTTCACTTTCTTTGGATTTATTTTTCGAGGGGAAAATGTGCGAAAGTGAAATAATTATTTGAAAACTATGTAGAGCTCCCAAATTTTGAAGTAATTAAAATTAAAAAGGTATCATAAAATGTCATATCTTAAAAGTAAAAATTTGGAACCAATCATGCGCCCTTCAATAATTGATGGGCTGAGCATCCTTCCAAAATGATTCATTTTTGTAACACTTGCATCATTTCTGCAACATGCATGTTATATTTTCGTTCTCTCAATGTCAATTTACTGACTATACACCGCATGTAGGCACGTTTGCTAGTATATAGTAATAATTACTCAGAACATAATAACGAATAAAAACGTCACCCTAAGAAAAGTAAATATCGATTGTAAGTGATTTATAAAATGACCGATATCTTTGTGCGGTCCAAAGCAAACCAATATATTAATGACTAGGTAACCTTCGGCACATGGAGATTAATTAGAGTAGAAAATGTTTGGATACCCGAATTCTTAAAAAATAAGTTCTCCATGCAGTTAATATCATTAAAAAGTATTAATAATTCACGACTAACCTTTTTTGTAATGCAATTAATTGATGTCCTATGTCTACGAATTTAATCAGAAGAAAGAAAACGACTAAAACGAGAGAGATCAACAATTCATGGAGTGAGCATGCCAATGGACAAATTTCATAAAAAAAAAAAGAGGTTTCTATTTAGGCTCCATATGTTTTATGGAATATTAATAATTTGAAAAATATTCTCTTAAAAATGATCGTTTATATCGTTTGAAATAATTAATCAATAATTTTTTTTATTATCAACTACAAAAAATTCTGTGAACAATAAAAAAATTTTGTTCATTTATTTGTGTGAGCGATACAAACATAGCGATATAAACAATCATTTTTAAAAAGGTATTTTTCAATTTATTCATTTTTTGAGAAAAACAAACGGAGCATAAATTCTATAAAGTAGATATGATTTCCAGGATAAAATTTCACTACTGAAAAAGAAGAGCAAATTCCATTAAAATCATTTTTAAAGCTGATATGTCGTTTTCTGTTTGCTTTCCGGAAGCGCTAAAACAAAAAAAGAAACTCACTCGCTACGAAATTTACCCAACAAAACAAATCTAGCAAAAGCTACTGCGAAAAAAGGGAAACATTAGGCGGCGTGACCACCTAAGTCCAAAAAAAAAATTTCTCCGCCGACGAATGAGCTCGCGCGGCGACACGTGTCCCTGCCCGAGCTCGATCTGCTCGTATTTTACTCCGTGAAGCCGCGAACTGGACCAAAACTCACCGCCCCCGGTTTCGCAAATGGTCCGCATCGCAGCCTCGAGGGAAGCGATCGCGAACCGGACGGGCGGCTAAAAACCCTACCGGCAGCGAAGTTCGCAGAGCTCCGAGGGGGAGCGGAGGAGGAAGAAGCGGGATGGAGATGGAGATGGAGATGGATCCGGCGTCGGGGCGGGAAGGTCCCGACGGCGATCGGATCGACCGGGGGAGGAAGCAAGATTTGCCTCCCGACGACGACGTCTGCCCCATCTGCTTCGGCGACTTCACCGTCCCCTGCAAAACCGCCTGCGGCCACTGGTACTGCGGTGAGTTCTTTTGCCCCCTTCTTTCCTTTTAACTCCGGATGAGGTGCGAGCAGAGCTACCGAAGTTAGAACACGATTGCGATTGCCGAGTGACCTCGTAATCAGCCTCTGACGACCGTGTCGTCTTGTGTCTCGAAAGCATCACGTGCGCCTCGTTTCGATGCCATAAGGTCAAAATTAGTTTCCTTTTTTTCCGAACGAACGCATGCGTATGAACAGGGGCAATTGGCCCTTGCCCAAGTCCCTGTGATGCTGTCTCTGGGTAGTACATTGCAAGTGCTCTTTCCGAAATATGGCTTGTGATTGCGGTCTGATGGCTACGAGATTTTGTGAATGCAGCCAGTTGCATTTTGCAACTTTGGAATTATACTGCCACGTCGGCGCCTTGCAAGTGTCCCATGTGCTCTCGCAGCATTTATAGACTGACGCCGCAGGAGTCGCTTCTTCATCGGCGCGAGGAGGAGATTGTTAAGGTTCTATCAGATGTTCATCGGTATAATCTCCTTTTCGTCGGCGGGGCGCGGGGCTTCGTCCAGGTTTGTATGAATCTACGAGCCTTCCGTTTGCCTCCAGAATATGGCAGTATCTTGATCTGAGAAAAGATGCTTAGAAACCCTTGTCCCCATTAAGAAAGCAAGGGAGAAGGCTAACAAATAGTGGAAGTAAAAGAAGGGTGACCTTCTTGAACCATACGTACTAGCAATTGGGGGATTTGAAACATGTTGGTGTATTACCTATACTTGTTTCTTGTTTGGCCACTGTGAACATCCCATGTAGCATTTTCTGAATGCTCACTACATATATGGAGGCCTTCTAACATGCTTGTCCTCCTGCCCTTACAGAAAGTGTATCAGTTGCCATCGTATGTCAAGAGATACCTTCTAGCAATGCTGGATCCAGATAGACCTCATCCCAGTGTTTCTGAAATTCGCCTTCTAGCGGTAAGACATCCTTCATTTAAGCCCATCTTTTCAGTCTTGATTTTTATATCCAGTTCTACCGCTGCATTGGGTTGAGGAGTGCTTGCCGCTTAAATCTGAAGCATAGTTTTGTTGCTGATGCCTGTGCTTGTCTACCTAAAACTATAATTTTAAAGGAGCAACTTTTGATATACCAATGTGTATATATCCAATATAATCGTGACTCGCCATTTTGTATATTGACTTTTGCATACCGATTTGTATGCATGGCTTTTCCATTTTGGAGAAGGGTGTAGGCAGTCTACTTAACAGAGTGGGAAAGTGTTTGTCTTGACATATCATTTTTCCCCTGCTGGCATTGTCCATGAAATCTATGGTCGTGTCATAGAATCTGGCGAACATACAGAATGCACGAGCAAATTGTCTGGGTGTTGCATCATTCGAATAAGCGGTGATGATGCAGTAGAGAAATTACAAATAGCTTCGTGAGTATGGAAATGACAAAGATTCCTTGTTTTTCTTTCCAATGCATCGAAAAGCGGTTGGATGCATATCTTCTAGTTGATGTAATCTATTTATTCGAGGAGGCAAATTTTGGATACTTGTTTAGCCCTGGCTTCAGGATTCACATCAAGCACCTCTTAAGCCTCTCCATGTGCTTTAGCGGTTGTTGAGTTTGCATAAATTCCATCGAATTGATGCCTATAATCATACTAGATTTCTTCTATTTATAGCATATTAGGTTCACCAGTGCAGTCCAGGGTGAGAAAAAGTAAAAGGGAAGTGATGCAGATATGAGCCCACATTGCTTTTAACACCAGTACAGCTCAGGATTTAGAAGACCAAAGGCAGTAAGGATACAGTATAGCTATTGAGAAATGTTTCTTTACAGTTGGTTAGCGGTGAACAGTAGACTTAATGCCAGTACAGCTGAGGACTTGGAAGACAAAGGACGACTAGGATAGATATCGCTAGTGAGGGAGGTTTTTATTTACAGTTGTTTAGTGGTGAACAGTAGACTGATCATGGGAAACTCACTTGCTCAGGGACTCGTAATGATAGGCCTTTCTGTAGGGCCTAATTAATATTGAGCTACGTGATTCTGAAATTGACGAAAGTATTAAAGAAAATATGTGTCTGGGTGGTCTGTGGGCTAACAGGGAGTACCGCTTGTATAGACAGGGCTGCCCAGCTCTGTTTTTGACCTTTCTTTTTAAGTGGTTCTATGAGATAGGTTAAAGCTGTGTCCATCAATCTGTCAGATCTGCTGCTCTTTCGGCTGATGATTGAGTCATAATATAGTTATACTAGGAACATACCAAAATGTAGAGGCCTTGCTTGTATGTAAATGAACATGCCAAGTGGGTGTTCAAAGTCATGAAGTTGCATAGCAATAAGCAACCGAAGTGGAACTCTTACAGTCATTTCTTCTTCTGGGTTGTTGGATACATTGTATTATTCCAAATTGTCAGAATTTGTTAGTCTGCCATCTTGCAGATGTAACTCAATATGTAAGTTCCTGGATAGTGTGTTAGATACACTCATGGTATCTAAAGCTGGTGCAGCTGTGGCAATTGTTTTTAGTTTGTTTGAATTGTTTATCAACTAACTTTTCGGATTGAGCTCTTAGCATTTGGGCTTCTGTCTCATGATTTGCAGATGTTACTGAGTGCTCTGTATATGGCTACACCATTTGACTTCATTCCGACAGGTGAGTTTCTCTCATTAGTGGGAGCCAGAAAATTGCCGCTTGAATGATGAACATCAGTGTCAGGTCGTTCTTAACAAAACACAATAGATACATTTGTCTTTGGTGGGAGCCGAACTTCTTCGATACCTTTCCTCCTTGATTACTTGATGTTTGCATGCCCTGCATACTTTGATTGGAAAACGTGTCTGGTCATGTGACTTTCGTTTGTGGTGACTGGTGAGGGATTGTAATACAAATTAATGCGAATGGATTTAAAAAAAAATAGATGAATTGCAAAGGCTTTGCTGACAACCCTACTCTTATTTGCAAAAATCCTTGTGTGACCCATCTTTTCGTAGTTCAGTTGTACCTGGACACTGGGTGAACTTGCTATATTGGGCTCTCAAAAAATGGTAGAAGATGTTAGTTTATTTTTCCTGGGTTTTACTTGATCGTAAGAACTTTTCGATTTAAGAAATCAGCTGAACCTTCAAACTGGGAAGAGAAGGGGAAATCGAAAAGGAGGGTGTAGTCTGTGGTGTGCTTCACTTTTTCTCATGAATGGAGCAGACAACACTGCAACTGCGTCATTGATAGCCGTTCTTTGTCCTTCACGTGAATGCCAATCTGTATTGAAGGTTGCTACTGCTGTTCTCTTCTAAGAAGATTTTTGCTATCTGATAACAGTCCATTGCCTCTGTTGTACAGGTAGATTGGGTATTGTGAGAGTCTTTGATTACACTGCCGTTCTACTGTTTATGATGCTACGTCTAGTCGGCTTTTTTCAGAGACGACGGCTTGCCCAGCGCGTGAGGGAGTTGGGTGACACCCAACTAAGGCACGAGTAAACCACGAGTGTTTTGCATGTGCATTCTGCAGCTTCTGGGTTACCTGTACATATGGTAAGAGTTGACACGAGTGTTGAGTCATTGGGATGGGGTCGACATTCCATGGTTTGTAAATAAAGATTATCACAGCGTATTTACCACTTACTTTCATTATTAATCGTTCCATTGGTGCAAATTTTTAGTTGTGATTGTAAAAGAGAATGTTGCGCAAGTGGGTGTATTCAGCGAGAAGAGAAACTGGCGTCTTATGCAAGTTGGTACCTAACGTAGATGCTTCTAGTTCGATTCCTTCCGTGGCACGTCGTGTAGATGCTGGAACGAGCGAATGGCTCGCCCTACAAATTCTCGGACATATAGCGGAGTGGAAGGGAGGCATCTTGGCCTTGAAACTACCTATTTTTTGACGTACTTTTATTAAAAATTGACGAACGAATTGTAAAAATTTCTGACCGGGTCTAAAAGTCCTTCGACAAATTCTGTATATTTTATTCATTCACGATTCATAATATGAGATCCACTTTTTGTTCGAGATGACCGTGATAGGATCATGTTCTTGTTCTGTCTACTAAAAGTGCTCGAGGTTATAACATATCTTACGCCGAACTACTTAATAGTATTTAAAGAATTTTATTTGCAAACTATTTTTCTTATTCTTTATGTATCTATTCTATGAAAAAGTAATACAGGGTATTTAATTCACAATTTCCACGTGGGTTTAACAATTTTGATCGACACGATATGTCTGTGTCAAATCTAGTGTCTTTTTTTTTTATTTCATGGGAATTCGAAATTTCATACATTGAGATGAGTTGATGAGTGCACATAATGTGTAAATTGTTCTTTACACAAATCAATCTTTGTGTCGTTGTTGGTAGAGGTACTTATTGTTCAATTTTATGGGAACTAGCTAAATGGATTACGATGGATATCATATCGTGGAAAGTAATTACATGAACTTGTAATAGAAATTCGATTGAGACAAAGGATAAGTGGGCGAGGCTTTTAACCTATGACATGTTATAAACTCTAACATATACTATCTCTTTTTCTCTTTCTAATATTGACTCTGACTTTTTAAATTTGTCTTTTTATATAAAACAATCTTTTACTGCACACATAATTTGATTATTTAAAAAAAAATTAAACATGATTGAAACTCTTATAAATTGCAAATATAGACATGTATATTCGCATGTAACTTTTTTCATTTACCCCGTAGCTTTTTTTTTTTGTTTTTTTGGTCGAAATTTACCCCGTGGCTGAAGGGACGAGGGAGCAATGGTGTCGTTCAAACTTCAAATGCCGAATCCTCGAACCGGGAAAACTCGCACAATCCCAGCACGCATTGCACAGCTTCAGCGGATCTTGTAGTGGTCGCAGTCGCAGAGCAACACCTCCGCGATCGCCGCCGGAGCTTCCCGCCGGAAACGTCGACCCCCTCCCTCACTGGAGTGAACACCAGATCCGATCTTCCAAAATCAAGCACGCGATCGAAGAAGAACAACTCCAGGAACGGTCGTCGCTCGAGAAAAGCTCGAGATTAGGGGCGAAATGGGACCGTCGGGGGGCGTTCGCGCGATCTCGCAGGAGGCGTTCGATGACCTGGTGAGGGAGAACATGGAGGACCTCGGGATGGACCCCGCGGAGGCCCTCCAAGACGCCATCGAAACCCTCTCTCTTCAAGGCGTCGATCTCACCGGTCTCGATCTCTCTCAATCCCTCCGTTTTGACGATCGTTCCTGCATTCGTTATTTTTGGTTTTCTCGTTTGTCTACATCAGGACGTTATCCTGTTTGGTTCTCGCGCTAGAACAGCGACGCTAGTAGTCGGTTGACGCATTTAAGGATGATTCTCGGTTGAGGCGTTTTGTCTCCTCGTTCTGCGTATGTATTTTAAGAAAACTTTACGCTGGTTGTGGATCCTGTCATCGAAGAATGTCCAGGGAAATCCTTCGTTCGATGTGTAAAATCTGTCATGTTCTAGAACTGGTAGTGATGCTCATCTTGAGTTCTGATTGTTGATGCTTTGAAGTATGTGCACGTTCTCACATTTTCTTAATACTCGGACTGGGATGGTGGATCTGATAGGTTATTGATATCCTTCTCACTAAATGTCGCCATAACTTAATCTCTCAGGGATTGTGACATGCGCACCAGGAGAGGATGGTGCCAAAGATAATCCAGTGCTACAGTGCTTGGATGGGTTGAAGCGCATAGATTCAGATTTTAAGATTCCAATTCGTGATAAAGAGGTGCACGGCGAGTTGGTGGCATTATTTGATCGGCTAGCCCATTTGTGTGTCGAAGAATCTGGAAATGCAGCCATTGCGATGAGGAATGGTGGAGTAGAATTGGTCTGTTCCTTCTGTTCTAAGATCCCAATTGAGTGCGACAGTGTTCTCCTCTCATGTCTGAAGGCATTAACACCATTGATTTACGGTAAAAGTGCTTAATCATTTGTCCTCCTTATATATGCTTGATTTTAGCAAGTAGATCCTTTATGATGCAGTTTGTTGTAATTTCTTATAATATGATTTTTAGCTGGCCTAGCTTGATGCACATTGCATTCACAATCATACGCTTCGGTCCATTGTCTCTTCTGGTTCCGGCTCATTCAGGAAATGATCGCGTAGGTGGCTCGATAGCAGCTGCGTTAGTGGATAACCTCTATTCTCTCTCTCTCTCTCTCTCTCTCTCTCTCTCTCTCTCTCTCTCACCTAATTGTCAAAATTACACCCCTAGCTCACACTTAGCTTCTTAAGCTTTTGGGCGCATGCAGATGATAATCCTTTCCTAGGAAATAATCAAGACAGCAGTAAACTATCAAACTGTCCCATGATCATTATGCTCCAACTTTACATCTGTGGTGGCAAAACCGTAGCCATCACTGTCCCTGATCAGTCTACATTAGTAAATATTGGACAAAATAGACTAATTTTTTTGAGACTATTGGTTTCCAAAGTCAAATTTTGATGATCTGAAATTGATAAATTTTTTTATTGGAGCATTTATCTTTAGCTTCTCTCACGACATTTTCTTAGCCGAAGAAGGCACTGTTGTTACCATTCAGGGGCAGTCAGACAAAATGCTTTTCTCTTGTAAAGTTAGGCTTGCTTGTTAATCAAATACTTTGGCTAATGTGTGGTGGTTTCTGTGAGTTTGGTTGATTGCTTTAGACTTTCTTCACTTTGACTTATGAAACAATACTTAAATTTTCTTCATTATCAGGTATCTAGGGAGAGAAAACATCTAAAGCCATTTGAATTTTATAGGGCTATGAAATGGAGGACTCTAACGAGAGAATAGAATAATTTGAGCAAGAAGAGATGAGACTTAGAATTAAAATTGTCTATATTCCAATGGAAAGGGCATCTATGAGTCATGACCCTCCTATATTTCCAGTTTGGGAGGTTTACTTGTGCAGCCTTGGTCCATGGGGTATTGCATAAATGATATGTCCCACTAACTTAGCCTTTTATTGGTTGAATTGCTACATAATACGTAGTGGCATGAGCAATTGCAACTTGTACATAGCAGACAGACGAAGTTGTCCGGATCCAATGCGTGTTTCGAATCTGAAATTAGGTATGAGGGCATCAAACTTGCATCCTTTTTTTCTCTCCAAGAAAATGTTGTAATCAGTGCCTACTTTTTCCTATTGTTGCCATTGTTACATTTACATTACAGGTCTTATTCTTATCTAACATAGTACGGTTTCTTACAGATATTCAGAGCACAGAAACATTTAAAAATAGTGATGGACCAAGAATAATTGTGGGTATTCTCAAAATCAGCAAAAATGTTGAGATCTTGGTTAATGGTTTTGCCGCCGTTGCTGCAGCTGCAACTGGGAATGATATCCTCAAGGAATCCTTCATGGAACTGAAAATTGATGAGCTTATTATGCAAATACTAAGCAGGCAGTGAGAAGTCTGCATCCAAAGTGTATATGACGCCGTACGTGCTTTATTAACAGCGGATGATAATCGTGTTGTGGCTTCTCAAGTGAGTAGAAACGAGTTTGTCTTCTTTGTCTTTTCTTTGTTTCCCTTTTAATTTTGTTCACATCTTTAGGGTTGGATGTAAAATGGGAAATCTAGTGTATTGTAGAACTGCTAGGAAACTGGTAGCTTACCTGTCATGGAGTCTGTTTTTCATTCGCTGATAATTTTGTCCATCTGATGATACTGTAGCTTATGTTGATGCCGGTTGGTTGTCCACAGTGTTGCATTTTCTGAGGTTATCTGTGTAAATAGCCTTTTGGTTAGTAATTAATTCGTAGCCTTCTTCAAAATGCACAAAACTCAGTAGAAAATTGCAATAATGCTTGGTAAGCTATGTGTAATCTTAATTCAAATTGGTGATAGCTAAGCTGAAACTACCGTAAGTATTGTAGGATGGTCTTTTTGATGCAACAAAGCGCAGGTGTATGGTTATGCTCGGAAATTTGCAAAAGCTGGAATCGCAGGAGCACTGGTAGACTCACTCCACGAAGGGATTACCTCACCCAGTCTAGTTTCAGCATGCATTGCCTTGAAGTCCATTGCTGTGAATGTATGTATCTTGTGCTTGATGAATCCACTTAGTTACTAGCTTTGATATCTGACACTTAGTAGGGCGTAATCTACAATATAAATAATTCTTTCAAAGGTTTTGTCCATTCAGTTTCTTCCATGCTGCAGCTAAGTTCTGAGGCTTAAGAATTTAGTATTTGATAGGATCTCTTTTAAGTGTAAGACTGGTTTTCCAACTCGGGATTATTTTTGCTGTCTGAATGGCGAAGGATGGTGAAAATTGCAGGATGAAATTTGTAAATATATTGCAGAAAATGGTGGCATTGATGCACTTCTTCGTTGCATTGATGACAGTGGAGAGCAAGGCAATAAATCTATAGCCAGAGTCTCCTGCTCTCTGTTGTCTAAGGTATGTAGTGCATCAACTCTTTTGAGAATTTGGATTTCATTTTATCGATTCACATGATGGTGAAGTGTTTTACTCATCTACACAATAATGAGCATTACAGCACACATATTTGAAAGGTTACCAATTAATATTTTTCAAAATTTTTTTGGATGTTTTAGTTACCTAATAATATTCAGAGACATATTTTTCAATATTTTTCTGGATGTTTTGGTTACCTAATAATATTCAGGGACATCTACTAGCAGACATATGAAAGTTGAAATACCAAATTCAACATATTCTCGAAGAAGGAAGGGTCCAGAGGGAATGAGTTATTTTTATCCACATGACAATCTTTTTGGCTTTTTCAACCATCTCATGCTCTATTTCTCTCTCTGATTGTGTCAACATTCCCTGTGGTTTTCTGTACATGTTAGCCTCAAGTCCTGTTTGTATAGAGTTTCCTGCACTCAATTCTTGTTGTGTACATGGCTTGGGGATCAGTTCGAGTGGCAAGAAGTTTTTAGAGTAACCGGAACTGGAAAACCGTCACCTGAGAAGTGGCATAACAAAATGGAACCAAACAATCTGCTTCGGGTACTTTGGAGGACCTCAGCTTTTTCTATATCCATCATTAGGGTCTCTTAAGAGTGTCATTTGAATGTGGTCGAGGCTCAGACAAACTGTTTGACTGTTCAGCTGTACCCTTGGACTGTAGAAACTTTTCAACTGCGCTCCTGGCTTCATTAACTTGACTATTTTAAGTGGACTAATAGAAAACCAGATCGAATGCCTTAAAGTCTCCTGTTAGATGAATATGATGAGTCCTATTTATGTACTTGGCGCCTGTTGAAGGTTCTAAATTTAATTGTTCCATTAGCTGGCAGGAAGCGATGCAAACAAGAATGCCATCATCGAGAAGGGTGGATTTGATAGGCTCATCAGACTGTCTTCCCGATTTTCTGAGGATCCTTCAGTTCTGCAAGAGGCAAGAAACTATAAATCATTGTCTTTACGAGTACCATGGCTATTCTGATAACTTCATCTATCCCTCACACTGGCGTGACTCGATATCAGTAACATTTAAGATACTTTAAGTAAGAGTTTTAAATTTATGCATTAGCTTCATTTATACACCAAATGCAGATGACAAAAGTCTTGCCCTTTTAAATTGCATTATCCTGTCATTTCAGTATCATAGAATGTCTTCTAACATGATCCTCTTGATGGTGATTTAGGTTATGTATATAATTTCAGTGCTCTGCTTGAGATCTTCAGATAATGCAGCCTGTGCTATTGAATCAGGAGCTGGAGATCTTGCTATGCAGTCCATGCAAAAATTTCCTTTAGCACAACAATTGCAAAGGAGCTCCTGTCTCATGATCCGGAACCTTGTTGTTAGAAATGCGGAGAACAGGTAAGTCTCATAAAGTCTACTAGTTATGAAAAGAAAATGCATATTTTTCCGTATAGAGTGAGAAAATTACATACAAGAACAATAATAATCTCCAATTATGACTTGCCAGATATTATTCATGCCATGTATGAAGTTATATTGAGGTTAACTTTGGCGTTGAACAGGACTCTCTTGCTTAATAATGGGATCGAAAAGTATATAAGAAAAGCAAAGCAAAACCATGAAAGCTGTAGGGATGCTGCTACAGATGCACTCAGAGATTTGGGGCTTGATGACTACAACTTGTAGCCCCTGCACTGGTAATGGATTTTCAAATTTGCATCGCATTTGAAAATCTCGATAACTGCTTCACTTTTATTTTGTCGATCTTGAGATGACCTGTTCCTAAAGTTTTGGTCAACTAGAGAGACATTCGCTCATCTTATTTGTATCCCAACATAGTGTCCGTATATGCACGGATGTAATTCTGAAGCGCTTTGGTTAAAGGCGAAGTTTCTATCTTAAAACCCCATTGAAGATCTCCAATTATGAACGTTGGAGACGAGCTCAAGAGCTATCTGGGCATTACAAGCTTTGGACTGGAATAATTCTGGAAGCTGTTTGACAAAGAGGACATCTATATAGGGAATTCGCCACTACAAATTTCTCTCCTGTAATGTGTGAAGGTGTGTCTTTTGTTCTTTTAATGATTCCGTTGGCGGTGTTTTCTTTCTTTAATATCAAACCCTGTTGTTTATGCTTTGAAGCATGTTCTTTCAATCTGTTGTAATCTCCAAATTTAGAGGAATCTATAGGCATGTCATTAGCTTAAGTAATCTTAGAAGAATTTACATGTCATAGTATAGTAATCGTCGTTCGAGTGCTATAATGTGCTGTGGCGGTGGTCATTTCTGTCTGGTCCTTGGGATTGATCAATCCAGTGGGCCTAAAATCATTTGTGGACTCAAAAACATTTATCGGCTATGCGCCAGATGTGGCTCCGCCCAGTTTGGGCCCAGATAGGCCTTATGAACAGCCCGATAAAAACGCTAGCCCAAATTGGGGCCCACTTCAAGCCTTAAGGCCCAAAAGGGCCCTAAAAGTGCATCCCAGGCCTTGACCGATAAGGCCCATCTTAGGACAAACATACCATGAAAGCCCACCTTTGGACCGTACAAGGCGCACGACGGCCCAAGTGTGGGCCCAATAAGGTAAAATATCAAACCCAATATAGGCCCCGCTAGAACCCAAAGATGGACCCACGGAGGCCCACGACTGCCTAAGTGCGGGCCCAATAAGGCAAAATGAAGGCCCCGAGTGGAACTAACAGGCCCATGATTTGTCCCACGAGGCCCATATTGTGGTCCAACTTCAAGCCCTATAAGGCCCATATTGTGGCCCAACTTCAAGCCCAATAAGGCCCAATAATACAGTAGGTCCCCAATATGCCCGCGTTTGGCCCAAGCACTGGCCCTAGACGGACCAAAATGTGAACCAAATAAGGCCCACAATAAGGCCCAACCTCGGCCACATAAGGACTCAATTGTGGCCCAATTAGGCCCAAAACAAGGCGCATTGCGCCAAGCCTCAGCGCGATAAGTAGCAAATTCAAGCCTAATTGGGCCCAAAAGAGAGCCGAACAATGAACCCAATAACGCCCACAATGGGTCAAAATCTGGGCCCTATGAGGCCCAAACCCGGGAAAATCTCAAGTACGATAAAGCCCAACACAGGGCGCAAACCTTGACACTAATATGCCTAAGTCAAGGGCCCAATTTCAAATCCAACATGGGGCCCAATAAAGGCCAACATTAGAGATCAAAGCGAGAGACCAATTAAAGGCCCACGTTGGACATAAACCTGACCTAGGGATGATACGGCCCCAATTTGGGCCCAAGCTATCCTCCCCGAATGACGCCCAACTCAACCTCACATAAGGCCCCAATTGGGGCCCAACTTCCTCAACTACGAATCCAACAAAGGCACACGAGGAGCCCATTTTAGGCCCAAATTCAAATCCAATAGGCCTATATTACAACGTTGGTTGGGCGGGCTGGATCTGTGCCATAGGTTCTGCTCATTTGGACCCAAATTTGAGCGTTGGGCCCAAGATCATTAGTGCTCTGGCCTTGGCAAATCTTGGGCCGAAAATTGGGTCCACAGAAGCAGAATAGCGAGGGCAGTAATGGGGCCTGAATTCGGCCCAGATCAGCCCACAAGGCTCGAACCGGAATCGATTATTGGGGATTCAAGTGCAAATATGGGCCGACTTAACTCAACGTAGTAATCTGACCTAAGATAGAAAAAAAATACTCAATGTGGTAATCAATTTATGGGGCCAGATCCAATGGGTCGACCGAAAAGGACGGAAACTCATGGGATCGAAACCAATGGCTAAAGCTTCGCGTAGTAATCATTTTGTACTCAAGAGCAAATTCTGCTTAGAAATAATTCTTTTTTATTTTGTGCTTAAAAACAATTTCTCTGAAGACATTTGATAATTACTCAAAATTTCTATTTTTAGAATAAAAAAAGAATATAAATACATTTAGTAACTACATAAAATTTCATTTTATTAATAATATTTTAAAATTTTTAATATTTCTCTTTTTTTTTTTCTTTCCCTTCCTATCCTTGGCCATGACCCATCGCCGCCGGTGCCAACGATTGGCCACAAGCTAGGCCAACGAGAGCGTCGCGACCCTCACCCAGATCTAGCAAGGTCGACCTCGTAGTTGCCACCCAAGCCCGTTGCCTGGATGGTGACGACAAGGTCGACCTCAACTTGGCTGGGCAAGGCCTCGCTGTCGTGGCCGCGAGACACCCTTGTCCACCTTGGCTTATGGCCGGTCTCCGACAAGTGACAAGCCAAAAAATAACAAACCAAAAAAAAAGAAGAAAGTAAAAAAGAATAAAAAATACAAAAAATTGTTCCAAAATCAATAATCTACTTTTTTTTGCTTCTTGATTTTGTTCTAAAACTGATTTTCGGAACAATTTTCGGAACAATTTTTAGCAAAATTATGCCCGGGCACAATAAATTTAACAAACGAATTTCCATTTCTAAATTGATTTTGAAAATAAAACAGAAATTTTTACTATCTAGTAAGTTGCCAAACGAGCCCTACGTGTCTCCCAGGAGAGAGGCCCTGAAACAGACAAAGGCCACTACATTAGATTTAATCGAAATGACGAGATAGTAATAAAAAAAATGTCCAGTTCCAAAAAGTCCTCCCTGCTCATGCCAATTGGGCAACGACAACTAGTCACGATTTCCTTACTGTTCCCCCCCGGGTGTAAACAAAACTCTTATCCTAATGTATTTCAACTGTATTATAACTGCAATTAAAAATTTTGATCTGATCCCTGCCTCCAATCTATACAGTTTGGTTTGCAAAGACTCATTGTGCTTTCGTCTGCAATAGTGAAGCACCTGCCAGCCAAAAAAAAATAAACACAAAACACAGGGTGGAACTATTAGAATATCAACCTGACTCAATAACTGCGTAAATAGCTCAACCACAATCCAAACTTTGGTTTCATAGCCTTTTCAGGAAATTAATTTTTCCCATGTCACAAGAATATATTGCATGTGCACGGCGCATGGGCATGCGTACAATGATGCAAAAATTGCGAAAACACAACCACAAGAACCGACATCACATCGTTACAGAAACAGGATTACTACTAATGTAAAAATAAAACAAGGTATCAGGTTCTTCTGGACATTCTCATTTTTACCTTGAAACAGTGACAGGTATCACAGCAAAACAATCTCTTCTCAACAACGTTAACACACAAAACTGCCACTACATATAGATACAACCCCTCAATAGTGAAGGCTGCAAGAAGATGCTTGCCATTGCCAGAGAGAAAGAGAAGCTCACCCTTACTACGGAACAGTATAGGATTTGAAGACAGGTAGTAGTGTGTATCCTATGAGACTCGGATACTTTCTAAATACATAGGCCCGATAGCTTCTGGCAAGGTAGAGAGAAATTATAATGGAAAGTAGTATACACACCTGTTATGGAAACATCTTCCGATATGCTGCCTTCTCCTGTTCGCGCCTCTCAAAAATCTGCCAAAAGATAAGGGGAAAAGTCCAGTTCAATATGATTCGAAGCTCCTAGATATTGACTTTAGCAAACAAGAGCTGACCTTCTTCTTGGCAGCATTAAGCTCTTTCTTGATCCCACCTGGGGAAAGTGACATACAGGAGGAAGTGTAAATGGAATGTCAACCAAAACCTCAACAATGCAATTTATCACGATTTCAATAGTTAACTTTTCAACTTCCGAAGTGCAAGCAAGTTTCTACTTTTTCAAGATGTCCACTCTATTTCTCCCCAGAAGCAACACAAAATGAGACAAAAAGGGGTACTCGTACACAGACCACTCCTGATAACCATGTTTGGCCAACAAAATTACCAAACCTAAGATGGGTGACAAAAACAGCTGTCTAACCACTGCCGAACCAAAACATATAAAAAAAAAACAAAAATGTAATGATACGAGTGACAGACTACCTTGGCTTTCCATTTTCCGTAGTCAAATGTAATCTTTTCAAAAGCTTAGATAAACTGTCAGGCTGTCAGCTAGTTAGATATCGATATGCATACTTTGGGGCTTGTCGTGAGTTGTAGCATTCCCACTTGTTGAAGTGGAAGCTAATGGTTACTTATTCAAAAAGAAAAAACAAAGAACTTACATATATTGCAGTAAAAAATTGTTCCTTACCATCATTTGGCTCCAATTCTAATGCCTTGGAGAAGCTTTCCGCTGCAGCATCAATATCATTAAGTTCCATATGAGCCTAACAGATAAAAATTGAAAATAGCATGTTAGATTGCAAATGCACCTGCAAGTATTCATCCATGAGAACATAGACCACAGCAGAAAAATTGGCACATTTAGGAAGGTGCCATTTCAAATATCCAAACTATACACAAAGCTTAGAAAACTTCACAGTCGAACAATGGCAGAGACACTGCATCAAACTAGCTAGCACACAGAAGATAACCGTGAAGCAGAATTGTGACAATCAATAACTTCTCGGACACAGATGACCCAAATATTTGCCAGAACCACACCACCAACCTGTCCCTGTCGAAAATAAGCTTTTGCGTTGTTCTCTCCATCACGTACTGCAAATTCTGCATCTAACAATGCTCCCTTAAGATCACGTTGTTTCAATTTACAAGCCTGTTCGCAATATATCAAGCAACTATTATCAGACCATACATTTAGGGGCACCATTAAAAGAAGATCGAGCAGAAGCATGCACGAAATTCAACCAGCAGCATTTATGTCCTGATAAACTCTGGGTAGAAAGAAACTACTCACAGAGACACCAAAATAGAATCTCTAATATACTTGGATGCTTCTTCAAAGCAAAACCAAAGTGGTATACATAAACTGGTAGATGGTCATACAAAATGTTTGTGAGAAAGAAACAACACACATTCATTTACATGCACGCAAAATCAATTGGATCCAATAGATCAAATTCAACGATTGTAACCTCCAAATGGAATCAGAATGCTTTGATAGAAATCATCCAGACGGTTCATACAGAAATTGCATAACGGAATTGAATTTTTATGGTAGGTACAACAATAAAGCAAAATCAATTCAGTGGATAAATTTTGGAAACCACTATTCTCTTCAATATCCTGTCCCCTTCGAACACAAAGAATATTTGCATCTCAAACGTCATTGATTAAAAAAAACCTGCGAATATCTTTAACTTCCTTATTTATTTTAGCAAAAATCTGGTATAGGACAGCGACCTCGTAGATTGACGGTAAAAAAGTATAGAAACATGAAATTTGCAACTTACAGAACTATTGGTGAATATCTGTGACTTTGTTTTCCTCAAAGATGAACTCTCAACTGCAAGATGCCCGAAAACTCGATTACTTCAGGATAGGGTGAACTAAATCAAACAATATACTATCAAGCAAGAAGACATTAACCTTCATCAATCCCTTCCTTCTCCCAGCAGATATCCAGATAGCGCAGGGCCTTTCGGTACTTTCTGAGTGCCATTTTGTAATCTTGTTTCTGCTCACATTAGAAAAGCTCTCAAAATTACAAGAGATGTAAAAAGGACAAAAACCAAAGTGTCAAAGACCATAATCCAGCAACACAAGAAAAAAGATGTTAAGATCTCCTTGCTCATGGAGACATCAACTAAAGACGAGCCTTCCACCACTCACCGACCAATAAATGAGTAGTTAGAGCACTTCACCTTCTAGAGAAAATACGGACATTCCGTTGTGAATCTGACAATAATTTAGCCGCATCTATTACCTTATAATTTTCATTCCCGAATGCCTTGATAGAATCTACAGCATCCATCCACCAAGAAAGTTCAGCAGGACTCTCATCAAGATCAGCGGGCCAGTCGGGATAAGTATCGCCATCCTTAAAAAAATTTCTAATGCCATCATCTGCTCCAGCAGGAATTTCTCCACAGTCAGCAACTACAACATCTATGGTAGGACAGTCACTGGCATCAGTTGTAACATGCTCGACCGATCGGACCACTCCCATTCCTTTGACTACCCTCCCAAACACAACATGCTTTCCGTCCAGATGGGAAGTGCGAGTTGTTGTGATGAAGAACTGGGAGCCATTTGTGTTTGGGCCAGAGTTTGCCATTGACAACATTCCCTTCCTTTCATGTTTCAGTTCGAAATTTTCATCCTCAAATTTCAAGCCATAGATAGATTCTCCCCCGGTACCATCGCCAGCAGAGATATCTCCACCTTGTACCATGAATCCTTTAATAACGCGATGAAAGCGAACCCCCTGCAATAAATCCAGAAGAAGCATTGGAAACGGACTATAATTTCTTTGTTTAACCTTCTAGACGAGAAGAACCATCTAGTCACTCTGTAAATAGTAGGGCAGGAGTGCTTCGATGAATATGGAAAATATGAAGTCAAATTAGGGAGTCATCTGCCCTAACAACAGAGAACTTACAGAAATATTCACTGTTGTCGAGGTTCAACCAATGTATCGTGAACTAGGATTTATAAAAAGATCAAGAATCTTCTCTAATCCCATGATATGCAAAAATTGACCAAAATTACCTATGAGCGAGTGGAAGGCAATAACAGCTCTATTATCATGATATCTCAGCTTCTCTTTCCCACAACAGCAAAAGTACAAGCACTACTAATTAATTCCGTATCCGATAGCAGACCTTCAGCAACACAGGGAATCAGAATGCGTTGAAGCGCTTACTAGTCCTTCTCAGAGGCAGAGGAATGCATTCGTGCAATGAGAGGTCAAGTTTTCACATCCAGCCAATCTTTCTGGACCAAATTACACAAACATTATGCGCTATCTCCCGCGTATCAGCAATGACTCATCATCAAACCAATCAGAGCCGCTCAGCACCATATTGAGACAGTCACTCGCCCCTGTCCCACGATATTAAGGCAAACACACCGTCCGCAAAAGGTATCAACCTCCACTCACAACCGAAACCGTTGGAAACGCTCCTCGAATCCACCGACA
>CM062239.1:20427497-20494722 GCA_031216185.1 Syzygium aqueum | reverse complement strand
GGACTATATCAAAGGTTGGATGATAATTGCATCATTTGGTTTAGGAGCACTGTCGCGTTAAATGGGCTAGAAATTGGCCTACATCCTTCTGCTGTTAGGCAGTGAATAGTTCCACAGATTTAGGGCTACCCCGGTCCGGCCGGACCCGGGAATAGATGTCAAATTGTCGACTTTTCTTGGGCCAAGTAAGGTGCCCCAGTTCAAGATCATTGAAATAACAAAGGGATGTTGCTCGCTTTTGACTTGCTTAAAACTTGAGAGAATGTCATCCAGCAATGAAAAGTTCATCCTAATTCCTATGTCACTTATGAAGTGTTGGTGATTGTGTGTGCTCTGAGGCTGCACTGCAATGCAGCACATCTCTTCAAAGCCTGAAATCAATGAAGAAATTGGTGAAGAGGGGACTTCATGAGCCGTCATCTATATGGGCAGCCCAACCTTTCTTTCCCCCAAGTTCTGGCGTAAAACCTGTCCACAATCTCAGCTGCAAATATTTCCCAAGTCTCGTCCATCTCTCGTCAGTAGTCAAAAGGACTGCTCAAGATGGGTTCTTTGATCCCTTTCTACTTTCCTAAGAAACTGGAATGATCCGGCATTACCAGCAGTCGCCGCAAGAGCATTCCCCATGCCTGAAATAGTGGAAGCGTATGCGATCCCTCATTATTATCTCCCTCCGGTATATCTTGGACAGCAATTTCATCACCGCGTGGCAGTCCTCACAAGACCGCAAGTTCTTCACTATCCGTATTTCGGAGTCCGGATTGGTCTTAATCAACCCGAATGCAATGGCAAGCTTTTCGCTGTGATGGCGCAACTGAAATGCTTCATCTTCATCGTCTATCTCGAGCAGTACCTGCGAAAGTTTGGGACTATACCTTTCTTCGATCAATTTCTCTTCAATCTCATCCAATTTCTCGTATATCTTCTCCGCTTCAGGGTGACTTGAATCTCCCGCCACAAATTCATGAATTCGCCCATCAATCTCAATCCTACTGGATCCTGGCGGTTTCCTGAGTCCCTTCTTATCCATCAATTCAGTAACCCCCGCCTTATCACACCATTTCCCGGCTGACGCGTAGACGTTGCTGATGAGCACATAGCTCCCACAATCATCAGCATTCGTCTCCGAGAGTTGGAGATGCTCCATTAAGCGTTCGCCTCTTTCTATGTCTCCATGAACATTACAAGCCCAAATCAAAGTTCTCCACATGACCGCATCTGGTTCAATTGGCATCTTTCTTATGAACTCTTCAGCTCCTTCCAATTGCCCTGCTCTTGCGAGAATGTCCACTATACATCCATAGTGATGAATTGTTGGTCTTACCCCATATTTCCTTCTCATGTTCTTGAAGTACCGCAGACCTTCATTACCCAAGCCCTCATTTCGACACGCCGATAAAACTGCGGTCATTGTCCTCTCATCTGGTTTTATGCCCATTTTCCTCATCTCAAGGAATAAATCGATAGCATCCGTGCACTTCCCATGACTGGCCAGGCCGGATATCATCGCTGTCCAAGCAAAAGCATCCTTTTCTGCAATGTCATCAAACACTCGCCTGGCGCTGTTTAAATCCCCGCACTTTGCATACATATCGATGAGTGCGGTGCTGACATTAGCCTTCGAATCAATCTCTATCTCCTTCGCAATCTCATGTACCTTCTTCCCCATTTCCAACGCCCCGGTGTCGGCACATGCCCTCAAAACCGAGACCACGGTCGCACCATTAACCCCGACTCCTTCCTTCCTCATCCTCTCAAACAACCTGATCGCCTCCACAGGACTGTCATCATCAACCATCCCATCGATCATGCAAGTCCACGAGATAACATCTCTCCGCGACATTCTATCGAACACCTTACACGCACAAGCCGACCGGCCGCAAGCAGAGTACATATGGATCAGGGCATGCTCTATATACTGATCCGAAGCGAGACCCGACTTGACGACCAACCCGTGCGCCTGCTTTCCCAGGCGGGTCGACCTCGAGCGAGCGCAGCACTTGAATACGAAAGGGTAGGTGAACTTGTCGGGTCCGGGGGCGAGGCGGGCCGGGTCGTGGAGCATTGAGAGGAAGAGGGAGAGAGCACGGGGAGGGTGGTCGGGGTCAGGGCTCTGGGAGTAGGCGCGGATCATGGTGTTGAAGTAGTAGGAGTTCGGGGCGGCGAGCGAGTCGAGGATGAGGCGAGCGTAGCTGAGGTCGCCGTGGGGGGAGAGAGCCGAGAAGGTGAAGAGCTTGGAGAGGTTGAGGTCGGGGCCGGTGATGGTGGGCGATTTGACGATCTGCGCATGGAGCTGCATGGCCTGCGGCATCGTGGTGATCTCCATTGCGCATCTGTGGACGAATTCACTTCGTCGCCGTCTGCTTCTCCTCCTCCTTCTTCCCTGTCTTCTTCTTGCAGGATCCGCTGAAACATGTTCAGACAAGGAAAGCATGGATGTCTGGTAGCGCTAGCCCCCAGCCCATTAGTGTCGGGTCTGTTGGGCTGGGCCATGGCCATGGTGGTCTGAAATTCTGAATTGCACTTGAACAGTGATTATAGGGGGAATTTTGTTCAATCTAGGACCAAGTCTAGATTTTTACAAAGAGAGATGAACATCTTCATCCACAAAAATCAGACGACCTAAGGTCATTCGTGGTTTGCGTGTGTGAATGAATCTATTTCAAACTTCTCATTTCCCTCTCCATTTCTGATTTTTTGATGTGATTTTTTAGGCCAAGTTTGAATAGGTGCATCGAGACATAACATAAGAGTTAGTAAATTCGAAACTTTAGTAAGCTAATTCAAATGCAAGTTAGTAAGTTAGTGCAAAAGTTGATAATTTGCAAGCTTTCTAAAACAAAAGTTGATAATTTTGTAAAAACATTGATAAGTACCATCAAGTTATCTCGAAAAGAAGTCACGGTGTCATTTTTTTATCAATAGTTTTTGTACGCTTATCGGCGTTTTCTTAAACTTACCAACTTGAACAAAAAAAAATTTATATTTTTCGAACATGAGAACAGTAGAATGCTGCTAAGAAGAATGGTGGGAGCGCCAGTTCTCTTTCGCGTTTCAAGAGCAAATCTCAAAGAATGTCCCCATATGCAATTTTTGTGCTTCAGCCTATGTATGGAAATAGTTCAGATGGGTTGACGACTCTTGGGGTTTGCGATAAGTCCATCGTGCATGACCTATCTGTTCTCCATTCATTTCCTACTTGTGTCCAGCAATTCATTGCAAAGAAGACCTTGACTGTTCATCTCATGGGCATGCGAATTTGCCAACCACGTTCCATTGAAGAATGCTATAGGCAGAGAAATAACAGAGGTTTCCTTTTTCTTTTTAAATCTTGTCTGCAAAAGGTGCCCGTGTCTATAAACTAACGCCACACCACGCCGCTTGATCTTTCTCTGAGAAAAAGAGATGCTGGCACGAATAGTTTAAGTTTCGAGTTTCCTCGAAGTGCTTCTCTTTATTTCCCACCAATGTCCTTTCAGCGACGTTTGGTGCGTTGTCCTTGTCGTGGAGGGATTATTGGAAGCACCCAGGTCGCCCACATTGGTCTCAGGACAACCTAATCATCTCCTTTAACCTGCACGACTAACGATGATTAATACTATCTTAATGCTGATACATTCTTCTTGGAAATCTCTATCCTTCCCTGTTTATCCTACAGTTTAATATATGTATCTGCACTCCACAATCCAAATCTCTCTCTCTCTCTCTCTCTCTCTCTCTCTCTCTCTCTCTGTTGAACATGCTACTTCTCCTTGCCAGCATTTGGGTCATTGCAAAGCTGGTGCAAAAACTTGAACAAATTTGATGACACTTCCATTCTTAGGTTAGTTCTTGAATAATCACCATAAGAGTCTCCCTAGGGTTCCGAATAGAATACCAATCTTTGAACCATAATCGGGAATTATGGGGTATGTGTTTAAACCAGACCAATGACCCACTTTGGATATTATTAGGTTTGAGTGGACATCACGCTCAAGCTAGCTTCATTAAAAATTAATGGATTAAATCAATCCACTAACTTCTTAGACTGATAGTGCTGGTTTCCAAGAGAAAAGTGGTCTCTTTTCACCTTTTCTCTTTAGGTTTTATAATCCAAAGCACAGACGACGACATTTGTAGAGGTAAATAAACTATTAATTTCCCGTTCTCGCCATCCACTTCCACTAAGAGTTGTTGTAATGTTTGTAAGATATAGAGGAAAACAAACATTATTCTGTTGCCTCCCCAATACCACCCCCCCCCCCCCCCCCCGCCCCTTTCTCTCTCTCTCTGTTTATACTTTTGGGAGTGCCAAAAAGGCTTGGAAATTTCAGAAGAAAGGAAACATCAAACATGGGTCTCATGCTCCTGAAGAAGATTAGTCTTCTGTTTCTCCTCCTCTCAGCTTCTCTTTTATCGACTTCTCTGGCAGGTTCGTCCTTTTAAGTCTCTTTTTCGCGGCATTCTTTAGCCACAAACTACTTACAGTCTCATTAATCTTTCATTCGTCGACCTTAGTTATCAAATAATAGGTGACCAACCACCATGAAAGTTAGGAGTTGGAAATTCTGCTAATATTCTGATAACTAGAGATGTTAATGTTCTACGTGTATGCATGCACGGGAAGCGAAAATTTTGAGGCTCGTCTTCACAAACTGTCTGCTTAGTGATCATTTTTTCTTTTTGTGAACTTTTCAGGCCGTCGATACAAGATCACGAGTGTGTTGGCTGAGGAAGTGAATCCAAACGCTGTTACTTATGAGGTTATTATGTCTTATCTTTCGGTTCGATCTTAAGTGCCGCGAAAATGATCTTCACGCACGTTGTTTAGGTTTTCCTACCTTCTTCCAGCTCGTTTTCACATCGCCATTGGAGATGGCATTGCCAATCTTATTTCTTTTTCTTTCTTCTCACCGAACTCCAGTTTGAAACTGCTAAGTGGAACCCTTCACTCCAAATGCTCAAGATGTTAGATATGAAGGCGTAGTTTCATATTATACTTTTAACATACCGAGAGAAACGGCGAATAATATCTTGCGAGTTATATTTCTTCTTGCTGAGTTTTAGTTGATGGTTTAGTGGGTGATGTCATTGTTAGGGGGGATCACAGGACGAAGATGAGGCAACTGCTGTTCATGAAAGGATTCTGAAGGTGAAAACCGACGACTATGGCAAGTACGACCCTGCGCCAGCTCTTGTACGGCCTCCTTTCAAGCTCATTCCCAACTGAGAGCCGGCGACTGTTTTGTGGAAAATCAATAAGCTGTGATGTGTAAGAACTCACCTAAGTATGTATAATATAAGCCTCGATATCAATATATATACGTGTAATATAGAATATTGTAGTAGTGTATAATATGGTCTTCATAATGAACGCACGTTAAATTTTGTATCTTGATGATGATTTAGTTGCCTTTGAAGATGTACGTGTCTATCTTACTGATTTGTTAAAGTTGAAAGTGCAGCCAATTATGCTAAAAAAGAGCTCACAAGTTGCGTGTCGAGAGAATAAGTGAGAGAAAAACTAAATTGATAGAGAATAAAATAGCATGCAAAGACTTTATTCCATTTCTTCGATATAATTTCAATTGTCATAAGACAAAAAATGAAAATTTTTAATTCAAATTTTGAAGATAATAATCTCCATCGATCATTAGCCAACCAACTTGTCGAAAATTATGATTTTATTCGTGTTTCGGTGAAAAGACATGATCATTTACTCTCTCTTTACTTTTTATTCAAATGATATTTGATGAAATGTATGGAAATGAATTGGAATTTAAGACTCCATTTATTTCGCGAAAAACATTTTCATCTTTTTCTGACGTTCGGTTCGCTTAGAAAAACGAGTCAACTGAAAACCCGTGCTTAAATTAGGGAAAATAATTTTCTTTTTAAAAAATTGAAAATCATTTTCCAAAATATGATTGGGTATCGACACTTAGACCTGAAACTCTACGCTTGGGCACACAAATCCCAAGGCTAGATCCTAGGTCCCCAGTGTCCAGGACCAAGTCTCCGGCACCTATGCCCGGGTTGATCGAAGCCAAGATCGAGAACTCGGTGCTCATGCTCGAGCCCATGGCACCCGTGCCCAAGTCCATCAAGGTCGGGCCCAAAGCCTCGATGCCCATGCCCGATGCCCTAGCACCCAGGCTTGGGTCCACAAAGGCCGAGCGTGCGATCCTAATACCCAAGTGCGTTTCCCCAACACTCAAGCACGTATCCACAAAGGCCGAGCGTGCGATCCTAATACCCAAGTGCGTTTCCCCAACACTCAAGCACGTATCCACAAAGGCCATGGTCGAGTCCAACAAGACTAAGGCCATGACATCGATGCCCGTGCTTAGGTCCATCGAGGCCAAGCCCAGGACCCAGGTGCCCATGCCCTAATCCACAGTGTCCCGGTTGGGGTCCATCGAGATCAAACCCAGGGCTCTAGTGATCACACCCCGTTTCTCGGCTGCCCATGCGCAAGTTACTAGCGCCCAACTAATTTATGTCTATTTAGAAAAATCAAATCAGATTTTCTACGCCAAACGATTGATAATATTTTCCACTCCAATTTTAGATTTCGACCAAATACCGGAAAATATTGTCATTTTATTGAAAAATGTCTTCTTAGAAAATATTTTCTAGAAACGTCACATTTTTTTGCGAAACAAACGCAGCTTTAATGTTGTTATTTGAGCATCAAGCTTCATTGGGCCTGAAATCACAGACTTTGGGCTGGACTAAAATACCAAAAGCCCAAATTCAATTCTACACTCGACCAGTAATAATCTCGGGCCTTTGGCCCATTTAGAATAGTAATAGCTACACTAATTTCCAACCATCTCATTTTGAAGACTAAAAGATGTATCGTGGTGAGCAATAATACATCTAGAAAGGAGGAAACTTTAGGCAGGCAATGAATTCGTATTTTCGCCAATTCTGTCAAAAAATGTTCGGTTTGAAACAACTAAATACTAAAATGCACTTCTTTGTCACTGTAAGCGAGATCATAGTCTTTTTCTATGATCTTTTGAACGAAGCTTTTTTTAATATGTGAGATGCATGTTTTTATGAGATAATAATACAAATAGTCTCTGAACTTTGACCCAATATGCAATGTGGTTTTTGAATTCTAGTTCATAGACTAGATTAAACATGTATCAAAAGTTTAGGGATCCGATTGAACAAATTAAAAGTTCAGAGACGATATTGCACATAAAAGTTCATGGACCATACTAAACAAATTTAAAGTTCATGGACCACATTTTACATTTGGCCAAAGTTCAAGGGCCGTTCATGTTATTTTCCCTGAAAAATTTCTAGAACACCACTTATTATTTAGTAATACATTATAGTTAAGCCAATCTCCAATGTCAAAATATTCTCACATATTCACGGTTGGACGAGTGATGTACATGTCTCAAGTTAGTTTCGTAGCTGAATTCTCCGAATGCTGACCATCTAACGGTGATACGGTTACAATGAAACACATTTTTTTGATTTCATGTTAAGAATTAACATCACATGCACATCGGATATAAGTTAAATTATAAGTGCATAGTAATACAAACCCAGAATTTTCTTAATTTTTGTCAAGATCTAGTTGTGTGTCTCAATTGGTGCAATCTAGCGAACCTTTTTTCTTATGCCCAATAATTGTTTAAGTAAATAAAAAGACGTACATTTTCGGAATGAAAAATTAGGGAAAATCACTAAAAGAATGAAAGAGGGAGTGGAAAGTTGGAGTAGGTGAAGGTGAATTCCACTCTCCCTTACCTACCCACCCACCCATCTTCAAGAATTTTTTTGTTATTCTTTCATCTGTTGGGAGAAGTTGAGGTCCGCTTTATATAGTAACTATCTGACATAATTACTCGTTACATGTCCTATTCTAAAACTTGTAGTTGGCATGAGAGTGAAACGGGAGAATTACCGAAAAAGTCATAAATCTATTATAATTATGTTAATTTTTTTTTTATCAATTGAATCTTAAATCTTTTGCATTTATGCCAATTCAGAAATTGGCCGAAAATTACTAATATGGACCCGGCCTTCCTACATGGCGCGATCAATTCTAACGTGGACATTTTGTAACTTTTTTTATTTTTAATATATTTTATTTTCTTTCTCTTTACTTTTTCTTTTGGGGGGCTGAGGGCTGTGGTGCCCTTGCCTAATGTCGGTCGGCGACCTTGGCCGACCCTTAGCTGAAAAAAAAAAAAACAAAGATGAGAAAAAGAAAATAGAAAATAAAAAAAATAAAAGCAAAAAAAATTATTAGAAAAAGTCCACAGCGCCACATGGTTAGTGTCCATATCAACAATTTCTGATTAATTTTGGTCAGATGGACTTAATTAACACAAATGCAAAAGATTTAGGACTCAATTTTAAAAAAAAGAAAAGGTTTAAGATTTTTTCTTTTTGAATTGACATAATTACAATAAATTTTGGACTTTTTTGGTAATTTTCTCGGAATAGAACTGTATGTACTTTTGTCGCACGTTATGTTCTAAGATGAATTTTCTAAGACATGTTTAGACGAGAGAGAGTTGTGAAGAAGGGAGTGAATGTGAAAATAACTAAAGTGAGTTACCAGATACAGTTCAATGTCCATGACATCCCTTCCGATCGGATGACTCCGAAACTTCTGCCATTATCTCATCATCGTGATATGTTGTTAGCTTTGGCAACTCAGACAGAGCTGGAAGAAGAAGGAACAAATCGAACCAGGCCGGTTCAGAGAAACTCGTGGACCCTTGAGTCGGACGGACACAGGAATGCGCGCGCCACGTAACCCGCGGAGCCGGCACGTGGCGGGACGTCAGTTTGTCGCTTTCATCCCCCTCGACAACACGGCGTGTAGTTTTTGCATGTTCCACCGCCATTGCATCTTCCTATTGAACACTTGAATTTATGGTTAGGGCGTTTGATAGAGAGCTTCTTGTGAGAGCTGGCTTTCGAAGCTTCTTGTTTGTGGGTGGAGTGAAGAAAGAGAGAGAGAAGAAAGGGTAATGGCTGAATTGAGAGACGAGCATGGGAATCCAATACAGCTCACCGACCAGCATGGCAACCCCGTCCAGCTGACCGTAGAGTTCGGCAACCCCATGCACCTCTCCGGTGTCAGCCGCCACCACCGCCTCCAGCGGTTCCGTCACCGGCGTCGGGGGGTCAGCACCGCCCGCAGGAGCAGCGGGAGCGCCGCGAGGGCGAGGCTGGGGCGCGCCGCCGCGAGGGCTAGCTCGGTGAGTGTTTGGGGTTTGGTAAAATCCCTAGGAAAAAGAAAGCTCACCCTTTTCTCACCCTTTGATTTGAGGGCGATCGATCACAACTCACTCTTCATTAACCATCGAACGTCCTCATGAGCAGCAGCCCTTTCTTCGCTCTCGATTTTTGGGAAAATTTATGTGCTTTTCATGATCCTTTCTCCGCTAGACCCTGAAAGTGACGAGTGCATGCGTGTCGGCACTTATAACTTAGGAGTAAATAACTGCGCATTCGATTTCGAGTTCTATGTTTTGGATCAAATCAATTCTAAGGGCTCGCGTATCGCGTTGAACCGACATTAATGTTTTCGATGGTCGTAGTCGTCGGAGGACGATGGACAAGGCGGGAGGAGGAAGAAGAAAGGTACGAAAGACAAGCTCGAGGAGAAGATCACCGGAGGGAAGCACAAGGACGAGCACTCGGCGGGCACCACGGCCACCACGGGGACCACCACCACCGTCAAGGTCGAGCATCACGAGCAGCAGCACGACAAGAAAAGCATGATGGAGAACATCAAAGAGAAGCTGCCTGGCCACCATAGCTATTGAAAGAGTTGCCTTCGTCGTGGAATATGTACATAAACATGTGCATATGCTTTGCTTGTATCACGTCGTAGTTTTTGATTTGTCGCTTTTTTGCCGTAGCGATAGACTTGGATTTCATGTAAAAGTCTGTCGGTCGTCGAATGTCGACTACTCCTCCATTTCGATGAAATTTATGTGGAGGAACAAAGGTAGGATGAATATTAAATTTGGTGCGTGCTTGTTCGCTTGTCCACCATTCTTACTCCGGCGAGGCTGCAGAGTCCACGATTGGTCCGTTCTATTTCCGGCGATGATTTGCCCACATGGTCCGCACGAATTGCCCGGATTTTAGACAAAATATTCGAACTACAGAGTTACAATTTTTAGCGCATTGAAGGACGCAGTTACCGGATTTGAGGAAATCATTAATTGCAGTGATGACAAGAATATGTGCGACCCGGATCAAGAATGAGACGTATTTCTGAAACCAAGATCAAGGCAACCACGGAACGAGAAGACGCCGACAGTGATTTGTTCTTTGATTGGAGCTTTCAGTACTGGCCTGTCCGTTTGGCGGGCTTCGCAAATGCGTTCGACGCACACTCTGCCTAGAGTTTCCCTGTGTATTATTTTTAAAGACCTGATCCATATGGTTGTTGATGTTGTGATATGTGAAAAGTTGAGGTCTTATCATTATTCGTTCATGCCCATTACACGGAGAAGAATCTTTTGCCCATTCAAACGTTCAACCCCAAACATCCCTTCCATTATTTCTGTACTAAGCTGGGCTTGGCCCTAATTATACAATTCCCAGTTCACATATTCAACAAATAGCGTGTGAATCTTCAATCTTTACAGATTTCACTAACCCTTCCAAAAAAAAAACAATATCATACAGACTTGTGTGCTGGTGCCACAATACAATGTCATTTCCTAACTTTCTTGCCGCCGCAAGTTTTAATAAAGCAGTTCTCAGAGGCTTTCTCGTCACGAGGATAGTCCGTGAAGGTTTTCATGCCACGAAATCATGCAACAGATGCGCGGAACCGAACCTCTGCTGTTGGTTCCCAATGTTGATGCTCTCGAATTCTGTCGTCTCGGGGCCTATAGAAGAAGCCGCCTGGTTGTACAGGTCATCCCCTCTCATGGCCAGGAAGCCGCTGTGGGCTCCAGCAGAGACGGGCAAGGCGCCTCCCTCGCAGTGTTGCAGCCCGAGAGTAAGGGACACCCCGCTTCCACCACCGAACCTTCCCAGCTCAGCCATTTGGTAGGCAGCGGCGGCTGCCATGAACCTGTCGTTGCTGCTGCCGGACTGAACCACAGAATTCTGGAAGAGACCACAATCGTCAACACTGGGCGCTTGCTCTCCATTTAGCTTGATCTGGCCATACTCAGCTTCGACGTCTCCGTGTCTCCCGTTTAGGTAGTTGAATCCCATGGGGTGGCCCGCCATTTCGACATCTGAAGTCTGGTCGAACGTCGAGTCCATGAGATGGCCCGAGCTGCATCTCTGTGCAGCTGTTGAACTCTGTTGCACTTCTTCCACCCGGTCCTCCATGGAGGACTTGACATCGCCTGTTTTCGGCTTGGCTGTGTCGGAGGATGAGTTGGAGTCCATTTCTGGATCCCCAATCTCTTCTTTGTACATTTCTTCGACCATGGGTTTCCAGAGACGCACTCTTGCATTGATGAACCAATTCGAGACCTGTGGCACACAGCAAAACCTGGTTGATCAGTTAAATACACGACATGTCAACACTAAGCAGCTACCGTTTCTGGTACAGTGTATCTTACACTATGCAAAGGAACTAATGTCATTCAGGCGTTGTAAATTTTAGAATATCATGTTTGTCAATGCATTAGGAGAAACTAAATGACAGGCTATGATACAATCAACGAAGCAAGCACCGCCATGGTTAATGAATAATGATAACATCTGGCAGTGGCAGGGCAGGGTGAAAATGACTGTTCTCCTACATAAAACTGCCTCATCCATTTGCTACGCTCTCAGCCTTTCGTTCAAGCCTGTCCTTGTGAACAAGTGGTTTCATAACTGTTGCCCCTTGAGTCCAATTTTTTTTAATGTTAAAGCACCCTCCCATCCCAACCTAATCATTATTGAACTGTAATAACATAATCAATGATATCAGACTGCTGGTTTGCGTCCAGCAATGTTTTTGAATAGAGCTCCAGGAATTAGGATGGCTCGATTAGCTCATGCTTCATTGGTTCATGTTCGTCTAATTAAGCTTGAGTTCATTTCTCACCTGACTTCTTGTCAACCCTGTCTGCCTTGCAAGCAGGATTTTGTCAGAGTCCTTTGGGTAACTACAAAAGGCCAAGACTTAAATAAGATATATACGGCATGGAAAATATTCAATGACAATTTATGGAAAAAAAGAAAAGACATATAACGGCATAATGGCAGTCGCCTTACGGATGAAGAAAATGCTCAAACAGCCAGGCCCGAAGAATAGAAACAGAACTCTCAGGGAGTCCTCTTTGCGGCCTCCATGCGTGCTGTTGCATCATACCAAGCTGCTGTAGGGCCCGTTGCTGCCTGAGCTGCTGGTCCAAATAACGAAGCCGAGGTATTCCCACTCCTTTACTGCTTCCAGAAGCATCTTGTTCCCCAAGACTCTTACGGGTTGCTTGAATTTGGGTGGTGATCGCATCCCTTAAGCACCGAAAGTGGCGCGATATCGTCTGAAGGGCGAGGGCTGTGTATGGTTTAGCAGCACCAGGACCCGCTATCATGTCGAAAGATGACACTACAATCTGCATCTGATAGTAATACTGTTTGTACCTTCTATCAACCTGCATCCATGAACGGTTCATCGATTCCAAGATCGAGAAAAGAACAGTAGCTCATTGCACTAGAACATAAGATATGGATCAACAAGACAATGCTATTAATCACCAAAGATGTAGAAAAGAAAGTATCAGAGTTACAGTAAGATTGTGCTTTGTGTAATTATTTTTCAGTTCCTTACTTCTTCATTTTAAGTAGAGAAGGAATTCTACAAAAAGAAAGAAAACAGATCCTGTCCGGAAAGAAAACAGATCCTGTCCGGAAAGAAAACAACCATCTGCAGCACATTAATGAAAGAAGACAGCAGGATATGGCATATTGACCACCAGTCCCCACACGATCACTATGAATAGCTGCCAGCCGTAAACTAGGCATGGAAGCTCAACATGCATACAACATGCGTTTTACTTGTTACACAAGGGGCGCATAAGCATCCCGATCAAAACAATTCAGGTTAAATCGATACTAGATGACAAACTTTAAAGTCAAGTATTGGCAAAATTCCTCTCACGTTAGGAAACAGCGGGCATTAGATCTGCTCACCCAAGTTTTTCTGTTACCACAAGGAACTTCTACCCGTGCATGAGAGGAAGATCATCACCTCAGCATCTTGACTAGAAAGAGGGATCCTTAACAAAAATCAGCAGGATTTGCATTCATCTCACTAAATTTACTGAGTGAGCTTCCATCTCGAATCAGCAAGCAGACCAAGGTCCCGTGTTCCATTAACCACAAATTTCACTCTTGGCTACCTTTGCTTTTTACCTTTTAAGTTGATTGAGCAGCAGAGTCTAATTTGCAATGCTAGATATCTCTTATGATCCAACATTGTTCATTTGGCTGTAATCTGGCCTATTCTTAATTCAAGATGACAACTCCATCTAATAGTATAGTAACATAACAAAGTGAAAGAAAGCAACAAACACACACAAAGTGAATTGAAAGTTTTTCAGAGCAAAACCAGAGTTCAAGAGACATGGAATGAGTAAACAGCTTTAATAATAAAAAAAAAATAGATTGACTAAGAATGAGAGTATACACCAAACTCTAAGCAACATCAACAAACATACCTCATCCAACATTGACGAAAGTTTGGCCAACTTGCTCTGCAATTCTTGTCTTTCAGCCTGTGAAAGGTCGGCAGCGGAATTACCATCTGACTCTTGAGGATTTGAAGCCGCATCTTTCTTGGAATCCTCATCTCCCTCTTCAGACCTCTTAATCTTCTCACTATCAGATTGCTTCAAAGCTTTCCGAACATTAACAACTTCATCAAGCAGCTGCTGAGCTGCCCTTAGGTATCTAGAATTCGGAATCATTCTTGACATGCTAGACATTCCATTTACAGAAAAGTTCCCTGCGTTCGAGTCTTGATTGGCTCCCACTAGACTCTGAGGGAAGAACTCGGCACTTCTTGGTTGTTCATCTACAGTGGAGCCATTCCTGCTATTGCTTTCAGCCGATTTCGACGAATTAGGACTTAAGAACGCAGTTAAACCCAAGTTCTGACTCCGATATTGACTGGAAGGTATGTGGATGCCTGAGGGAATATGCGTCCCAAGACTTAGTGAAAGTCCCTGTCCCTGCAAGTTCTGACCATCTTGAAGGACTGCTGAGTGGCTGGCCATTGGCTGCATAAAGAGCATCTCATTCCTCCCGTCTCTCCACCCAGTCAAACCATGATCGCTCATTTGGGACCCACCAAGGCCAGAAAACATTGCTTGGTGCTGTGGCATAGAATCCAGACCTCCAACAGATGACATATCCATGCCGTTACTTTGCTGCTGAGGATTCCCAGTCAATGCACTCGAGAAGGATCCGGAACTTACATACATTATATTATTGCCAGGAAGAAGAGATTCCTCAGCATGCGATGTGGGGGCGTGTTCTCGTAAGTATAGAACAGGTGCAGCATCTCTTTGATCGCTGGAACTGGTATAGTAAGTCGACATGCTACTTGCACCTGGTTACTGAAGTAAGCCTTTCATAATCACCGAGAGAGCTGAAAAATCAGGAAAAAAGACATTTAGCCGAGTTTATATAGATGCGAAAGGAACCCGAGATTCAATTCCTAAATTTTTTGTATCACTATGGACCATGTAGCTAATTGACAAGATAACTACTCTAGACGAGTGATCAACCCGGCCATGTCTGATTGCATATGACTACTGCAGCAATTTACCATATGCAAACTACGTTTATCTTTGGTTGATTTGATAGAGATGCCATCGCAAGAGTAGGTTAAAGTCAATGGGAAAATTGAAGGTCATGCCTCACAAAGCAAACAGGTAGTCTAGCATAGAAACCCAACAATCAAACAATTACCTCCAGGCACGATACGCAAACAGGAATTTCGGAAAAAAATCAAATACATAAGGACGATCCTTTGATAAATTGTAGACAAGTCCCGTTTCTTTGATTAAACGAAGTAAGAAAGGAAGTCAAATCCAGTAAATAAACACGCCAAAACACCAACCAAATAAATCAGATGAAATAATCCAATCAAGTACGAGGAAACGTGCTATGTTGGGCAAAACAATCTGGAGGATAAGCTAGGTAGCAACTGGCAAGTAAGAGGTCTGTTTAGTTAGCCTCATAGGATGAAGTAGCTGGAGAAGGACTTGCTAGAATGGAAGGATAATTCCAAGAGAAGTATAACAAGTTGTTGGCTTCGTCATCTCCATTCCAGAGCTGGAGAAGCGTATGCAAAGATAAATAAAAAAAGAAAAAAAGGCAAGAACGCACCCCTCATCCATGGAAAAGGATGGAGAAAAAATAGGTGAAGAAAAAGAAAAGTCAAGATCATTGGAAACAAAGAGAACCTCTGAAGCCTGTATCAGTTGAGGGTATGCAACAGAAAGGGCTAAAAGCTCTTCCAACAGACCAAACTTCCTCCGATCCGAAGAATTCAGCAGAAAGAAAGGCTCCAATTTGCATTGAACTATTGAAGAGACCAGTTCACAGACCTACAAGAACCCAAAACCCAGATGAATTAAGAGCTGGAAAAAACAAGAAGAAAAAGAGAAACAACTATTTCCATGGTTCAGAGGAACAACAAAGTATGCACTTTTGTTGCCTGTTGAAATCATATACTAGCATGCAACCATCATATCTAGCAACCCCCACCTGAGAACCACACAAGACCCTCTTTCTCTCTCTCTCTCACCGCAAAAGTTGCTTCTTCTTTCTTTTCTTTTTTATGAACCACACAAACACACTCTCCCTTTTCTGAAACAGTCACTACTGCTTTTAAAGCTCCATGGGTTGCTTAGCTTTGGGTTCTTGCTCGAAACAGAGCTAGCGACTAGCAGTAGTAGTTGGTGTTTAACCAGCAATGTTGCTTCTCCTCCTCCTTCCTCCCTCTAATTCCCTGGCTGGTGTTTGGTTAAGGTGCTCAATCTCTAACCACCAGTTGGTAGACCTAAACCCTCTCTTAAACCCCCTCCTTCCCTCCTCCTTTCACACCATCTCTCTGTCTCTCTCCCTCTACCCGTGGCTGTCTCTCTCATCCATGAGCATGGAAGTTCTGCACTCTCTCTCTCTCTCTCTCTCTCTCTCTCTGTGGTTGCTTCAATATCCACCATATAAACCCATGGGCATATTCTATTCCCTTTTATCTTATTGGTTTTATTTGTTTGTTGTGGTTAGTTGCCCCCATTATTTAATTCCCATTTGAAAAAAAAAATATTTTTGTTAATGGAGGAAGGCCCAACGGTAGGTGTCCATTTGGCTCCATAAAATTTGTCATTTCTTGCTCTCATTTTTTGCACCCTCCCTTCTTATTTCTGCAATTTGCACTTTGATTTACCAAATTGACCCACTTACTAAAATGAGGGTATACATTTGTTCATCTAGATTTTACTCTGTCGTATCGCTTAGACACAAGGATTTCGTACGTCAAATGTTGATGGGCCTTAAAGTTGCTGTAAATATTATTGCTCATCCGTCAGCATCAAGCATCGAGCTCTTCTTTCTTTTTTTTTGCCCTTTTGGCAACCCATGGAGTCAGCGTCATGCTCATACTCTTCAAGTACGCATTTTACTGCCGTCGTACGGGATGGTTGGAAGCTGCTCTAGCTCCTCAGGACAACCTTGTGGATAAAGATTAGGATCCGACATCTATTAGCTGTGTAGGGCAAAAGAGATAAAGGAAGAAAATGACATATATATAGCCTTTAAATTTTGGCCCGATATGTAACGTGATCTATGAATATTTAATTTATTCGATGTGATCCATAAATTTTAACCCGATATTTAATGTTTTTCATGAACTTTTGATACTTATTCAATCTAATCTCCGAACTATATGAAAATATTTGATATTGTCTATGAACTTGAACTAACAAAATGATGACATCGGGCATTTTCATATAGTTCATGAACTAACTTGAATACGTACCAAAAGTCTAAAAACCACATTGCATATTTAGTTAAAGTTTGTGAACTAATTATCTTCATTGTCCCCCAAAATAAATCAAGAAAGAAATCCACATTCTCCTTAGCCATTAGATAGATGACATTGTTTGACAATTTAATTCAAATCCCTTTTCCGGCTTTTGATGAAACGCGGGGGTCGGTGAACTGGCATATTTTAAAATCCTATCTTCGATATCGATTATATACTAAAGTTGATTTAACATCCCCGCGCAATAAAACGAGAATAATTACCACCAAACTAACGTCCTGCTATAACGGTATTCTTTTCTCATTTGCGAGAGAAAAGAAGCTCTGCCGACGATTTTCATCGACACGAAGCGTGAACATACGCGGGTTGCAAACACCCGCGGATTTGCCGTGATCTTTTACTGCTTCTAACGTTCAACCAAGCCATGTTGAGAACTGGGAACAACAATCATTTTTCATGTTTATGAAAGTGAAATTTCCATGGGTGCTCTGATGATTGCTGACCAGAATCTATGAGCATCATGAAGAAGAACACAACAATCCTCAGTTGGTATACGACCAGTATGATGTTAAAGTCCTATTCTTTGCTTTTTATACCTCCCAAAAAGAAATATTACTTACCCCTTTTGGGGTGCAATCAAATTGGGGTTCGAGAAGATGGAGTAAAAAATTGGGTCGGCACGTGCGGATATGTAACTTTTTTTGTGGGGGCACGTGCCGAGTTTAGTAGGTAACAAAGGCTTTTTAATTAACGGAGGGACCCTAGATTTGTTTGATTTGGTAGCCATCTTTAGCAAAAAAAAAAAAGCATACATTAACCCTAGCTAGATTTCGCGGTTTCATCACTGTAGTCGACCGTATTCTACCATTAAATCGCAGAATTGAAAAAAGTAAATTACATTAGTAGTGACAATTTTACCTAACTTGAAGCCGTTCGAAATAAAAATTAAATCGGAAGTCACGACGAGCATGCCCCCGACATTAGGTTTATCAGATAAGCATGGTGAATTATAAAGAATACGAAATTAATTGAATTTAAGACCAAATCAATCTTACGAAAGCATACCGTCTTCTCATTTGAAAAATGAAAAAAGATCTCATTCCACCACATCACCATCGGCTGCTTCCTAGGTATAATGAAAGGGGCAGCACAATGTTCTTTCTTCCCAAACGACATATATTTTTGTATCCGTGATTGTGAAGTGTCCATACAAGATGGATCTTTTCGGATACATGGACCCGATTCGAAAAAGACGATGCCAGGCATTTTTGGGACGACGACGACGACCGGTCCCGTGATTTTGTACGGCGACGTTCATGCCGAGCCATGCGTGCAGCTTCAAGAAGCGCAGACAGACGAACAAAACAACGCTCTCGTCGTCGTCGGAAGATTATAAAAAACCTAAATAAACCTATGAAGATTCGAGGAAAAAGAAAGTTCCGAGAACAGATGCAAATACGAGTAGTTGTCGATGATGTTTACTAGGCACGATGATGTCCCACGTTTTGTCATTCGTTTTTTCGCTCGACGAAGATCGTGCATGATTGCTTCGATGGGGACATCTGTGATTTTGCTGTTCCTACCACTTCTTGTTGAGTTGCTTTCCGGTGGTTAGTCCTTTTTGGTTTCTAAATCAAATTGGTTAGTACAGTATTTTTACTTACTCTCGAGATGATTCGTTTTTACGAAAGGTATAGTCAATTTGATAAAATAATAAATAAGATCGATGCATATTGTTTGAACATGTCGAATATAATCATGCGATGGCGTGGTAATTATGCGGAATTCCAACCTTTTAACCATTTGATGAGTATTTTCATAGGAATTTGTCGAGACATTTAAGTCAAAAAGATATAACGGTGAGGTTTATTACAAGGAATAGTGACGCAATTGTTTCTGAATTTTTGCCTAGTGTGCACCGTGGTCCCTGAACTTTCAATTTGTTCAGTGTGTTCCCTAAATTTTAGCCTAACGTAAAATGTGATCTATGAATTTTTAATTTGTTCAATGCAGTCCCAAAACTTTTAGTACATGTTCAAGTTAGTCCATGAACTATGTGAAAATGTTCAATATTGTCCTTAAACAGATTGAAAGTTCATAGATCACATTGTATATTGAGTTATAATTTAGGGACCACATTGCACATTGGATCAAAATTTAGGATCAAGCGTATCATTTTCCCTTATTACAACTTTTATAAAGAGGATTAGGCATCTTCCTTTTTCTTTTTTTTTTCTTACTTTGTACCTTGTGTTATGGATGCCGTCAATTTACTTTTCAAAAAGATTTTGTAGGTGAAGACGACCATCAGTTATGTGGTTATAGGTACCCTTAATCACATCATAATGATACCAAGCAGCTAAACTAATCTTTTACGAAAGCCAATTTCCTAAATATAATTCGGCGTCCATGATAACCATAAAACTCGAGAGGAGACACGAAGAACATATATCTCGCTCGAGCACACTTACACCGTACGATCATCAAAACTTTCCTTATATCTTTGCAAATTATTGTCATTTTTCCGGTTGTTCGATCAATTGATTTTATTCTTCTCTGTTTTTTCTCGAGATAACATTATGTTTTTTTTTTTCCTTCCCAATCCACCAGAATAGGAAGAGCCGCATTTTCCACGAAGTTGTTTAAAAAAATGAAATTAGGTGGGCACCTAATACATGATGCATTTATCTTCATTGAGTTGCTTAAAAGACAAACCAAAAGGTTCAATAATTGCAACTCAAGCAGCCCCCTCCTAACAAAATCCACTCCTCCTGGGGATCCCTTTTGTTTTTTTTTTTTTGTCGCTCCTAAGGTTTCGTTTGTCCTGCAAAACCTAAGGATTTGTTAATCAAGCAGGACATGTTGAACACTTTAGGCACCGCAAATGATTTTGGCCTGCCATGGCCTTATCAAGAGAGCGGCATTAGCTCACAAACACTCTAGGCACCACAACTAGTCTAGACTTGTCACAATCTTATCAAGAGAGCGGCATCAAACTCCCAACCAATTTGTGACGGGGAGGTGAGTCCCGCCTTTAGAGCTCCGTAGAGATATAATCGTTCTTTCCTATAACTCCTAGCATTAATTGTTTCGATGTTACTTGGACAAACCAGTTGTATTCGTCCCTTCTGCATCACTCGCTTTTTATCCGAGAACCACAATATCTACTCACAAGGGCATACGAGCACGAGAAAATCACTGTACGTGACATAAATATGACAGGTGCGGAGTTACAAGAGGCAAAGTAGTAAAATTAGAGAGATGGGTGTCAAATATAAGACAGACAAATGAAAAGGAATAATGACATGAACAGTTTATGAACTTTGACTCAATGTACAACGTAATCCTTTTACTCTTAATTTGTTTAATATTATCATTTAATTTTTGATATATATTCGATGTCCAGAGACGACTTGAGGATCACGTTGCACGTTAAATTAAAAGGCTAAAGTTCGGGACCGTTCGTGTCAATTTCTTTGAAAAAAAAAAAAAACAAAACCGACCCTAAATCGAAATTGGGGACGGAGGAGGAGGAGGAGGAGGAGAAGTAGGGGCAATATTGGTAAATAGCGGCGGAAGCGAAGGGGCTCCAAGAGAAACGTGAAAGGAGCTGCCTAGGATCAGAGGAACTGAACCCCCCGCAGGAGGAAGCGAAATCTAATTACGCCTGCAGACAACAGCACCTGGGGATTCGCGAAAGGTACGATTTCCCACGCCTTAATTTTTAATCGGAGCCGTGTCGGCCCATTGGTTGGATGAGGCGTGGAAAGCAAAAGGATGAATGAAAAACCGATTTCTTTAAAGGGGCGAGTGGGGAAAAAATTTACGTTTTTTTCCTGACACGACAGAGCTTCGAAACCTGCCTGACGGAGGCTGCTGCTGGGGATCAGCAGCCATTATTATTGTCTCTCCTGGGGATCAGGCGGGTCGTTTTCGGCTCGTAATGACGGATGGCTAATGCGATAATCTTGTTTATTTTATGCTTTCATCCACGACTTTCACGGGGTTAACTTCTTCTTGACCCGAAACATTTGAAGCTTTCGCGACACGTAAGTTTTGACAAGTGAACATATACACGGCGCTTTTTTTTTTTTCAGATTCGGACAAATTTTTTTTTTTTGTAATTTGACGAGAAAGAAAAAAGTTATTTTCGTGGCCTCGATATCTCTTTTTTTTCTATTTCGAATTTGACGGGTTTTCTTTAAGGAATATTTCAATATTCGCTCGTTCTCGTGAGTCACTGTAATTTTTCTTTTTCTTTTTTTTTGCTTTGATCAAGGGCTTTCCATAAACACCAACCATCGTAGTAGGTACCCAAAAAAAGAGGTTAATAAGCATCCAATCCACAAGCAATGTCGAGGTAATTTCGTCATATTTTGACAAAATGTTGGGGTTGAAAAGGTTAGAGAACTTGGTTTTGCAATTTCGCGTCATCTTCCTTGGCTATTCCTAAAATTTGTCTTTGAACTCGATTTAGGTAAAGTCAATGCACATTACAAATCCAAAGGGGCTGTCCACAAGCTAGATGCACGTTGCAAAAGGCACTAAAATACCCTTTTACTTTGCTGGATCATCTCGAAAAATCCTTTCCGAATCGCTGATGCGTTTGAAGGATGCCTCTTCTCGTCATATTGCTATTGAGCCGCTTCCAATTCCGTATCACTCTCGATTTCTTCGGCTATCGAAATAGCAGGCGATTCTATTTTATGCATGCGGCAAGTTTCACGACAAACAATGTGTATGTGTAGGAAAGATAAGGAAATATCGAGAACAGAAGGCGTAGGACAAGAAGTGGCGTTAAATAAAAAGACAAGAGCTATCCTTAGATCGTCGCCATTAAAGGTAGAAAATGATATTGATAATGCTATTCTAAGGTTAAACATTTTGTGAATTCTCAAGTACCGGGAATTTCGTGCTTATACTCTTGAATTGTAAAAAAAAAATCGACAAAAAGAAAAGTGTCCGCTATTCTTTTATAACGAGAGGAAGAAATAAACGTAACAGCAAGATCATAAATGACATTCAAACCCTTCTAGAAAGTCACGATGACCCACAAAAGAGAAGAGGTTGAGAAGTCTAGGGAAGCGACGTCGTCTACATATTGCACACCACACATCGATATCGAACAATTTTTCAAAGTTTGAAAAAACATGTTGGTTGATCCTTTTACTCCAAACTCCTCGCGCATTAATTGCCATGGGGGGCCAATTAGGTACGCTTGGGGCCATTCCTCAGAATTAAGACAAAGCGAATAATATCCCCGGAAAATACCCATTCATAAAGAACGACACGTATCCTCAATTTGGTTCCTTTTTAAATTATATCCATCGGATAAAAATTATCGAGCGTACAACAAATTAGAGCAAAAACATAGCTGTATACTGCGATGAGGTTGCCAGCTAGGAGTTTGATACGCGTAGGTAGTCGGTAATGAGCCAGATTAATAATTGATTAGGGATCGATGATGTAGTTTCTTTAATCCCAATCCAATCCAATCGATCAGCAACGGATGACGTGGGGGGCCCGGGGGACACGTGGCGGGATCCGATTGGCGGGATGGCGAAGGTTGGGGGGTTCCCGGACCTAACCCAAAAAAAAAAATGGAGGTTTTTTTAATTTCTTTTTGGCGCGATTAATTAATCGAACTCGGCGGGACCCACACGGGCAGCGCTGAGGACAAAAAATCTCAGGGGACGAGACGAGATGGCGAGAAAAAGCTGATCCCGAGGTGGAGGGGCAATGATCCTCTGGGATCGGATCCACCGGTGGGGGGGTCGCGTCATCGTGACGTGGGCCAGGTGGGCCCCCGCGAGGTGGGCCATCGCGCAGGGCTCGTGACGCGCGATTGCTTGTGCAGAAACACTCCTCTTCCTCCCGGGGAGACGAAAGGGGGAAAGAATATTCATTGGAAATCGTCGGGTAAACGCTTTGATATTAATTTGAAAACGTTTTTTGAAACTGGAAATCATAGTATTCTTTCGTTTAATTAATCGAATGTGTTCCGAAAACAACCGTTAACAAATTATTTTCGATGATGCGAAAAATTACGAATAGATTTTTTTTTTAATGGACGAGTCGTGCTCGACGGTTAATAAGGCTTTTGTTTTATCACTTTATGCTTCGATTACGTAATCCGGCTTTGATACTCGGCATCTTCTAAAGTTTTTTTTTTTTTGGTACTACAAAATGCAAGTTTGACTTCAATCTTAATAAAGGTGGTTTTCTTAAGGCCACATCATTAGTCAATCATGTCGGGATTATGCTCCGTTCGATCCTTTACACGTTCTGAATTGGATTCCCGGTTAACGTTACGAATTCTTTGTTTTTCTACTCACGAAAGAAATACTTCGGGGGCAGAACTGAGATCAAATCTAAAACCGAGTTTTTCCGAGAGAATTGGCCTAAATTCTTACATAGACTTGGATGGATCTCAATCGTCAATCAATTGAGCCCACCCGATCGAACCTATCGGACGGTTTAGATCAAAACAGGCCATCCAAGTTTTGGTCCAGGAAATCCCCCTCTCTCTTTTTTTTCCCCCGGGAGGGTTTTCCACGGGACACTCGTGCTATCTCCGTTGCTGGCCATTTACTATTTCGAAAAAACACTTTGTCTCATTTTGGGCTCTGCAACCGTTTGCCGTAGGGCTCAGGCTTTTCGTATCTGGACACGATGGAAAAAGGACACTGAGACAAGGCTGCTTGGCCTGCGTCTCACGTTCCTGTTCTTTTCACACTGCCCCCCTTGTCGCGCGCTACCAAAGCCTGGATTCCCTCGCGGACGATTCAGGGAAACAAAGGGGGGCGACACCATCGAGTGCCTGTGTAGATTTCATTTCACGTACAGGAGATCGCGCGGCAGAAATCCGATACCAGTCGTCGTCGAGGGGAGATCGCCAAGAAAGGGTTTTACTCCGAGCCCGTTAACAAATTCGGTCGAACCCCGATTTCAATCTAAGGTTTAAGCCTTCGTAAGGAAATTGAAGCAGGTTAGCCGCTCGACATTACAAAATAGACCGAATGCAAGATTTCTTTTCGCCCGACACCCTTACACGTCCGCCCACCTTAACCCACGCAATATTGCTAATGATCGTTTTCAGTGTCGCGAGTTCGCCGCATCATTCTCCTATGCCAATTCTCTACTTTTAGAAAAGGAAAATGACCGAAACGGTCACCGTACTTTGACCAAATATGTAATACAATCCTTAAACTTTTAATATGTACAATGTGCGATCCATGAACTTTTGATACATGTTCAATTTAATTTACAGATTATATGAACATTTTCAATGTTGTCCATGGTCTTGAATTAATGGAATGATAATATTAGATGTTTTCGTATAGTCTAGGACTAGATTGAACATTTGCCAATAGTTTAAAGACCACATTGAACAAATTAAAAGTTCAGAGATCACGTTGCATATTAGGCTAAAGTTGATGAATCACACTAAATAAATTAAAAATTTAGGGATCACATTACACATTGGCCCAAAATTCAAGATCTATTTATGTAATTATTCCTTTCGAAAATTACTCGTCCTAGAATCCAGCATATGATGCACGACCCGTTTTTAAACCGTTAAATGAACACCGTCCCACGAGGTGAAGATCATGCAAAGGGTACGTTACATGATTCCAACATCCAACGGAAATCATCAAACCGTCCGAAGACTACTTTATGCACAAGCGTAAATCGAATTCGTCTAATCGAATCCCACCGGACCCAACTGGCCGGTAGCACTCAATTCCCAGATCTCTCGCCGAAGAAGGACAGGATCTCGGCGGTGACTAGCTCCGCCCTCTCCTCCTGGATAAAATGGTGGCCGTCAATGACCAGAACCTGGAGACCAGGCACGAGCCCCTTGAGGATTTCGCTCTCGATGTAACTTTTGGTCCCGAATGATTGGAACCCGACATCCTTATCCCCGGTGATGAATTTCGCGGGGACGCTTATCCTCGCGCCGTGCCATGGCCCGAGCAGCTCCCAGTTCCTGCATTCAATGGACATGTCAGTCTCTGCCACTCTGAGAAATTAAGGTACGACTAGCAAATGGTGAATTCAATGAAGAAATTGGAAAGGAGACTCCGGGCAACCTAGGCTGTCACAAAATGTGCCTGCCAGTTCTCGCTGAAATTGATTGTGTTTTGTATTTTGAGTCCGTGGGGCAGCTTCGATCGTTGTCAAAGCAGATGAATGCATTTACTTGGCAATGGAATTTTCATAAATGAGACAAACAACTGGTTTCTGCCACAGCGGACGCATGTTGTGAAGGGCCATATTGAGGCATGAATGCGAAAAAGTTATCCTAGACATCACTTTTCACGACCTCTTCCGATCTTTGCTTAGATTGTCTTGCCGTAAATACAAACTCTGGTTAAAGGCAAATCTTGGGTCCTTTTTGGTCCCTCTATTGGCTGACTGGACTGAATCTCTATGCTTTTGGGTTTTTCAATAGGGTGGAATTGAACGCGGTTTTGATCCGGCTTACCTGTCCATGGCGCGGTAGTAGTTCAATGCCCCGGTGAAACCGGAGCTCCGGAACTTCTCTGCCCTGTACTGGAGCTCCTCTTCGGTGGTCCATGGCGGCAATGAATCCGGGGTTTCGAGGAAATCGATGAACTCGACACCCGGTGGAGCAGCCAGGAGATCGGGACCGCTCACCAGTAAAAACTTCTTCAATACCGTCAAACAGTCATACTTGGCAAACGACTTCTCAGCTCTTCCTGGTTCCTGAATTAACCACAAAAAAGAGAAACAAAGTATTGCTCCACTTGCCAAAACGATGCTTTAATAATCGGTGCCTCCTTAATTCAGAGACCATAACGAAGCTCGAATTTTCGGCAATTTTTTCTTACCTGAAACTGAGTAATGTAGAGCCCGTCACCAAACTTTTCGGTCATGTATTCGACCGGCTTCAATTGCGGGGACCGTGGTCGATAAGGTACGCTCAAGTTAACGAGCGCCTTTACTCTATCCGGCCTGAGGAGGCAAAGGTGCCATGCTACTTCCGCGCCCCAGTCATGACCCACCACGTACGCCTATCCGCCAAACCCCATTCTCATTTCATCAGCTTCCTGACGGAAGCATCAATGCACCATAGAAGAATCGACGTATAAGGCTACTCAAGTATTCACGCTTGGTACATGTTCAGAATCAAAAGATTTAGGTTATGCCCCCATTTGCTGTCAAAAAAAACATGTACTTGTATACACTGTTTTCTGAGTTGAATGCTGCCACTGACTTTAACATGAGAAATAAATTGGAGCAGGAAAGTCTGTCTCGCTCCTGTTCTTGCACGTAATCATTTTCCAGCTCTCGGGTGTGGTGATGGTTTTTTTTACTCAATCGTGCTGACTTTGAGCAATTCGCTGCTCCTCCGATCACAAGTTTTTGATCTCCAACCACGAAATTGGAAGGCATAAATTTCTCTCCGGCCTTTATTCGGCCGATTATACGCTGCAAACTTATAATCACCTCGCGTTCTATCAAACCACACGAATGTTACAGAAACTAATCCCCACGGAAAAATACCCTGCAAGTACTTAATCATTCCAAGCGACAGATGTGACGCACCTGATCACGACCGAGCGCGTCGATAAGGCCGACCAAGTCGCCAACCAGGTGGAGGATAGTGTACGATGCCGGGTCAGCAGGGCAGTCCGAGTCCCCATAGCCCCTCATGTCTGGGGCGACGGCGTGGTACCCGTGCTCGGCCAAGCGATGGATCTGGTGCTTCCATGTGGACCAGATTTCGGGGAAGCCATGGATGAGCAGAGCCAGAGGCCCATCTCCTTTCTCTGCTATGTGCATCCATATCCCATTCGTTCGGACTCTCCTGTGAGCTATGTCAGCCATGTCTGTGGCTTTGTGCTTCTGTCTGATCAGTCTTTCCTGCGACTGGTTTCTCGCTATACGTACGTCGTGTGAAGTGGTCAATTCTGGCGTTCAAGTGTTTTGTTCACCACTTCGTGTTATTCAACGCACAAATTCAAGAAGAGAAATTGGACTTTTCTTTCAGATACGGAGACGTTATCCGCTGAGGTAGGATCTACTTACTGGACAATGGTTGACGGTGGAGGGGGGAAATAAAACATTGTAAATCCTTGGTGCATCCATGCTTGAACAGGGCGTTTGTTTCGTTTCGTTTCGTTTTTTCAAAGCAGGACCCGACTAATTTGATCTTCTCGCCGGGATAACGGCATAAATGATCCATGAATTTTGATCCAATATGTAATGTAATCCCTAAATTTTTAATTTGTTCAATGTAATCCTTGAATTCTGACTTAATGTTTTCATGTAGTCTAGGGACTAATTCGAACGCATACCTAAAGTAATAATTAAATGTTCATGGACCACATGGTTCGTTGGGCTAAAGCTCAAGGACCACACTGAACAAATTAAAATTTATAGAGCACATTGCACATTTGGCCAAAGTTCAGGGATTATTTGTGTCATTTTCCCATAAGAAAAAAGACATCCTTTTGAATTTAAATTAATCACGAAAATTTTATGTGGGTCCTTCATAGTTTTACCTTTTAAAATATCTCGTTGCTTATCGTTAAATAAAAGTCTAACTTGAAAAATGACAACCCTCAAATAGATTCTATGCACATTGAATTTTAGAAATATCTTTTGTTCATATCCATCGAGAAGAGGACAATAGTTTCGGAAAAGCACGCAATCGAATGTCGAGGAAAGTATTATACTGCTCGAAAAATAAATGGAAAATCGACTACAGAAATCTTGGAATCCTCCGGGCAAAAGGAAACACACAGAAAATACAGAAAATGGTTTTTTCCGGCCCAACTAAATATTTTTCACTCAACGTAATATTACAGATTGCTTATCGAAAAAAACGTCGTATTTCATATTCCTCCATTATGGGCCTAAAAGAGATCCTTCACGCGTCCAATGGGGTCAAGCCCAGCCCATTCTATCTCTATCCGGGTCGGATCGGCCCAAATCCAAGAAAAAGAAAAAAAATCCACGAACCCGATGACCCCGACTGACGTTAAACCCTGGCACACCGCCACACTGCGGTGCTGGTTTCTCTGGTTCTGCAACGGAGGAGGAGGAGGAGGAGGAGGAGATGGGGAAGAACAAGCGAACCAAAGACGGAGCAGCCCCCGGCGCCCACTCTCCGTCCACCGTCTTCATCTCCAACCTGCCTTACTCCTTTACCAACTCCCAGGTACTCCCTCCCCCTCCCTCCATCCCTCTAGGGAGGAAGATGTTTGCCGTGTCGGCGCACGCGTGCGTTGTCGGATTGAGGAGCGTTTGTCTCTGTTTCGATCTTTCAGCTCGAGGAGGCGTTCGGCGATGTCGGCCCGATCAGGCGTTGTTTCATGGTCACCAAGAAAGGTGAGGGAGTGTGATGTTTGTGCTCTGGGGGGGGCTGGCGCGCTTGCGCGGGGCTTTCGTTTTTTTTTTTTGCATGCTGAGCATGTATGCTAGGGGGAGGATTTGGTGACTTTTTCCCTCATCTCGTTGCAGGTTCCAATGAGCATCGAGGTTTCGGCTTCGTTCAATTGTAAGTCTCCAGGGAAATATTCGATTTTCGGCTGTTAAATTGCGGGGCGGTATGATGTAGCCGAGTCTTCATTGCCCTGGAATTTGTTGTGCTCCTTCGATTTATTCGCGGGCATTGTTGGCGACTTGTCGTTTCCTTTATTTTATCCTGGATGTGGAAGAATTGCGGAGGAGCGTGATTTAGCAAGCTAACATGGCGTGGTCGAGCAATTTAAGATCCATTCTGACGCAATTACTGCACTCTTTTCTGTAATTCTGCATATTCGCTTAGCTCTTGTGATTCTAGGTGCTGCTGATGAGCTCCCTTTCTGATTTTGTTACTTTTCCAGTCAGGGTTGCGAATTTTTACCACTAACTTCCCTATTAGCTACGGTTCACAGATATGATATATTAATATCGGCTGATCTAAAGTTAAAACTTTTGAGAGAACCATTGGAAGTTGTCCACGATTTCCTTGGACTCTAAATTGGTTAGTAATTTATGCTTAAAGATTTTCGTATGATTTTGGCTGTCATACTATGAATGACAACATGAATTGGGAACAAGAGAGATAGTTATCTTAAGGTTCAAATAAGAATCATGACATGTAGATCAACTTTGTAAAGCCCAAACATAAGAAAGAGATGAGACTTGGCTGCTTTTATAATTGAAGGAAATGCATGTTGATGTGTTCATGTTTGAATACAAACTGAACAAAACTTGCATGCTGCGTCAAGACCAGACACTTTGCAGTTTTCTTTTATGCATGTCGAGATACTGCTGATTTGAGTACAAACTGAACATGCCTTAAATAACGCATGTGACAAGACATTGCAGTTTTTAGTGCTCTTTGATGCACTTTGCTAATTTCTGATGCAGATTTGAAAATCTAAATAATAAAAATGTTGATGTGAAGTTACAAAAATCCTGCTTTACCATTTACCAAATTGCCAATGCCTTGTCGTTGCTATGAACACATCTGTTGCAATATAGCAGTAGTTATTGTACCTTGCTCTCTACTCTAGGTGGGAATTTTCGTTGAAAGACCATATTCTGGTAATTTTTGAACAATCTGTTAATTTCACATGGGCTGTTTAGAGTCGTAAATTATTTGTTCGGATGGATTTCATGTTTATATGCTGGAATCATTACCTCCTTGTTTTAACTTTTGTAATGTACATAAATCAATCAATTATTGCTCTAATTTCCGTGCTGACTATTTTTTGAAGGCCCACATTCTCTATATGTATTGTAATGATTATCACTTCCTTATAGCGCTGTTGCTGAAGACGCAAACCGTGCTATTGAGAGTAAGAATGGTTCGTTGGTTGGGGGTCGTAAAATCGGAGTAAAACATGCTATGCATCGGGCTCCCCTTGAACAGCGTCGAGCACAAGTGAATCAAGGTTGATGTGCTGCTGCCCTTATTGTAATACAAGCACCCTGCACTTGATATGCTCACTCCTATTCGTTGGTTTTCTCAGATGATGCTGTGGAATCAAAAACAGCCAAGGACAATAAATCTCTCAGGACAATCGAGCCTGCTTTGGAGTTAAAGGAAAAAGGTTGCATTCTTTGATTATTCATTATTTACTGTATGTCATGTATCACACATTATTATATTTTCGATTAATCGTATATTTTCCCTTGAACTCAGACGGACCTGTCGTATCTCAAAAAGCAGCTACATTGTGCCGTAATTTATCTGATGGTGAGAAATGCTCAGAAAAGCAAAGGTACTGAATCTTATATTAAGCTTCTTGACCTTCTGTTGAATAAGATGGTTTGTCTGTATAGCTTTTCAGATCATTGATCATGTTGGAGAGGAATAAATATGACTCGTTTCATTTGGGTCAATCTCATAAATATTCCTTACCTGTAATTTTTGTCCGAGAGATACTGTTATGATTATCAAGTTGCTAGATTTTTTTTTTCGGACAAATCCCGATGGATGCTACTTGTCCCAAAGGCAATTATCAGTGTCCCTTGCATAACTACACTGGCACATTTTTCTGGGGTGAGTCACAGTTGTGAGTGCTTTCTGATACTAGTGAAAAGGTAGTGAGCTGGGTTGACCTTTGTTGATAACATCTCCCAGAAGTTCAAGATGGAGATCAGCTGTTGATTACTGGTACAAAACTTGAATATAGGTAGATCTTAAGTTTGAATTAGGGCGTGACGCATTCATTTGCATTGGGGAAGATTAGGTTGTTTTTTACTCGATTGTGCTGCTGCATTGGTTTTATACATCTTCTATCAGATGATTGGTACATATGATCTTGCTGATAGTTTCTTTAGAGGAAATTTTATTCAATCGTGTGATGAACACGAATTTTCTACCCGTAAACTTCCCTTTGAAATATACTTTTAGAGCTCTTTCATTATCTAGAATTACTGATCCAGAGAATTATAAATGTTGTGTGTTAACGTGAATGCAGTGACATCAATTTGTATGTTGGTGTTCTGAAGGGTTGCAAGGACTGTCATATTTGGTGGTCTTGAAAGTGCTGAAGTGGCGGACCTGGTTCATAGTAAGGCAAAGGAGATCGGGACAGTGTGTTCTGTCTCTTATCCACTTCCTGAAATGGATCTTGAGCAACATGGTAAGTGCACCTTTGCCGTCACACTCTCTTTCTTGTCATCGTGGTCTTACTCTTCATTTCTCTTGATGATTGGTTTCCTCTCACCTTCTGGCTTTTTCCTTCCCCGAATTTCGGTTAAATATGCTGAATAGTAATATTTTAATGGGCCTGATGAGATCTCAAACCCTGTGTGTACCGCTTCAACAGAATGTCATCAATCAATTTGTCAGCAACTAACTTAGAGGTGCGAAATAACTTTACAACTGAGTGCACATATTATTTAAGAACATATTTGCCTGTTTTTCCCAGTAGACACAAATATAGGAGTGTCGTTCACAACCAACACTGTGCCGGTACCTACTCTTCTTCTGCCTTCCGTACGCCTAGCATTGTAGGTGGACGCTATTCTTTCGTCATTGCAATTGTTGTCAGAACCCTCCCTGCGAGCCCTCTGTTGTGAGCACTTCTCGCACCAGCAAGAACATCTCCTGCTTTGCCACAACCTTGCTGGCAGTACCCCACTAGTGCTGGCACTGTAGCCACAACTTAACAATGAACTGCAGTGCCACGGAGACCAGTTAGTACGATCCTCTTGATGTAATGTGAATATCTGCTATGGTAGAGGACAAAATGATAGATATGTGCCTTCAAGTATGATGAAGCTAATGAACTTTGTTGGGGAAGAGGGAAATCGTGAATAATACCTCTGGGCTCTGTTATTTGCACATTCAATATGATGTAAAGTGCATTCAGCAAGGAAATGCAGGATTTACATTAGCTATTCTAGACTTAGTGAAAATAAATATTGCGAATTCTATATTTCCTGTTAGAAGATGTCTCGAAAGGGCTTGCTTCTGAGAAGTATGGGCTATGTTGCTGGTGGGATTGACAATGTTTCTTGTCAAAAGACCTAACTAATTGAAGTTGTGTTTTGCTGTAATTTGAAAATAAAACTTTCTTGAGTTGGGATTCTAAACCGATTGTTATTTGTGACATACCAGGCCTTGCACAAGATGGGTGTAGAATGGATGCTTCTGCCGTTCTTTTTACAAGTGTTAAATTGGCTCGAAGTGCTGTTGCAATGTTACATCAAAAAGAGATAAATGGAGTGGCTGTATGGGCACGGCAGCTGGGTGGGGAGGTAAAGGCATGACCTTATATTATTCTATCGTTCGTAGTTTGCCCAATGTACACTCTGGAGATAAATTTGTGTATACTGCTTATTGACACTGCAGCAATATATCAGTTTTTATGTTGTAAATAATTTTTTTTTGGTCAGAATGTTGTAAATAATTGGCCTAAGCTGTTCCAATCCCTACCTTTTTCATGAAGAAATGTGAGTCATTGTCTAATTTGTTTGGCAGGGCTCAAAAACTCAGAAATGGAAGCTCATTGTTAGAAATCTCCCATTCAAGGTGATATTATATACATTATCCTAGCCCTGCTGCTGCTTTCCGTTGGGCGGAGCTTGTCTTCTGAGCAAATCTTTATTGGTGAGTGCAGGTCAAAGATAAAGACATAAAAGAGATGTTTTCAGTGGCTGGGTTTGTTTGGGATGTCTTTATTCCTCAAAATTCTGAGACACGGTAAATTCTCATCACTTGTTATCAAATATGAGTACGACAATGCTCTTTTGCTTGACTATGATTGACTTTTGCAGGTTGTCTAGGGGTTTTGCTTTTGTGAAATTCACGTGCAAAAGTGACGCAGAAAATGTATGGCTTCATCTTATCACTTCTAGAATTTTTTAGGTTGGCATTATAAATTTGATATCTATTCTTTTTGGCAGGCCATCCTAAAGTTCAACGGGAGTATGTTTGGTAAAAGAACTATAGCGGTTGATTGGGCTGTTCCAAAGAAGGTATATCATGGTGTCAGCGCTGTTATCGCTGCCCCTATAGATGGTAAGTCAACATTTACTTATGTAAAATTTGGTTATCAGATCTTTCGTGCAATGTAGTCTTTCTTAAGGAAACTGGCAATAGTTTTTGAATTTGACTGATGAACATTTTTCCTTTACTTTTATCCATGTTATTCTTTGAGAAAACAAATTCAGAAAACTGGAACTGAAGAAATCTTTTCCTTAATACGTCATCTCAATTGCTCGTTCCCATGAGATCTTATGTTCTAAATGCAAATTCAGTGTAATGTGGTTGCCGGATTTTGCAGGACAGGAAAGAGAAACAGAAGAGGAAGGTGGTAGTAGTAGTGAAGATCTGGAGGATAATGTTGCTGACGAAGGAAAAGGGACCCTGCTATCTGATGAGGATGATGTTGTAGCAGAGAATTCAGATGCAACTGGAAAAGAAGATACTCAGGCAGAGTTAAATTTTGATGACGAAGCTGATATTGCGAGGAAAGTTCTAAAGAACTTGATCTCATCTTCTGGTAGTGGAAGTCACCCTAACAGCGAGAGTTTGGAGCAGCTTAAAAGAGAGGAAAATGGAAGCTCTAATGAAACCAATGATGTTGCGATTGAGGCTGTCAATTGTTCATCTGTTAGTGAAGCTGAAAGTTCTGGTAAAAATAAAATGAAAGATGCGGAGCAAACAGCCAGGGATGATGATTTGCTGAGAACAATTTTTATAAACAACCTGCCTTTTGATGTTGACACTGAAGAAGTGAAGCGACGTTTTTCTGGATTTGGGGATGTGCAATCATTCGTTCCGGTTCTTCACAAAATTACCCAGTATGGACTATAATTTTCTTCAATTTGCTTCTATTTATTGTTTGTCTGTGGTTTCACCTAATTCTTTGCTGCAGGCGGCCAAAAGGCACGGGTTTTCTCAAATTTAAAACAGTGGATGCAGCTAATGCTGCAATATCAGCAGCCAGTGTAACATCTGGAGCGGGGATATTTCTGGGGGGTAGACAATTAACTATTTTGAAGGCCTTGGATAAGAAGTCAGCCCATCAAAAGGAGTTGGACAAGGCCAAAACTGAGGATCATGACCACCGCAACCTTTACCTGGCAAAGGTAGACAGCTCAAACAGTTGTCCAAGCCCCCAGTCTTGGTTTGCTCATGTGTTAACATGCTCGTGTGTTAACATGCTCATGCACCCTATTTTCAAAAAGCTTGGCTAACAGATTGTTGTCAATCTGTAAACAGGAAGGACTTGTTGTTGAAGGAACGACTGCAGCTGAAGGTGTTTCAGAGAGTGATATGGCCAAACGTAAAGGGTAAGCGTCTTCCCTTCTGAATCAGGACTGCAGCTTTATTCTTTCTTTTGCTTGTCATATGTTCTGTTGTGGAGATGCTTGGCTGTATTTTGGACCTTCACCTCCAACTTGTCTCTATATCCAGCCTTCTTAGTCCTCGTTTGCTTCTTCTTTCTTGAGTATATGGTTGATTACCAATTTGTGCAAACAATTATCTGTTAGAAGCGTCTCATAATTATCATAGCGACAATTTGAATTATTTTCTTCAGCAAAGTCGCTACTTAATCATTTGATTTGATTGTAACATCTTTTATCACAGTTACTCAAAGATGTCTAAAAGTTAAGCTCCGAGTTTATTCTCATTGAAACTTGGATCTTCATTTGCATCATTTTGCTAGAGGATGTTCCACTATGCTTATAACAACTGTTTGTGATTTTAATTATTGGTTGCAAGAATAGATATTACCGATTCGAATGCACCCATTTTACACCTTTCTGGTGTTAGTTGAGTCTGTCACATGCAACATCCATTTTATATCCCCTATGTTGTTTTATATAATTCTTTCCCGAAGTATGTGTAAAAGAGGATGCATGATAGCGAAACAATGGCACTTCTTAGTATATGCTAATGATGGTGACTCTTGTAGTATGTGTCTTCCGCAATTTTGTTAGTGATATTCTGGTCCTTTACAGGTTGGAGAGGGAGAAGATGACTAAGCTGCAATCTCCAAATTTTCACGTTTCAAGGACCAGACTTGTTATTTATAATTTACCAAAGTCAATGACTGAAAAAGAACTTAAAAAGCTGTGCTTTGAAGCAGTTACCTCACGAGCTACAAAGCAAAAGCCAGACATTAAACAGGTCAGTAAGCCTTGTTTATTCAAGCGTTTCCCTTTGTCTTTTGGCAAAACAACCATTAAATTATCAAATAAGGACACTTAGTCTGTTGTTGATATTTCTCATCTACTAAATGTAGTTTGTATTTATATATCTCATGCAGATAAAGTTCCTGAAGAACATCAAGAAAGGTAAAGTTGTCACAAAGGATCACTCACGCGGAGTCGCTTTCATTGAATTTACAGAACACCAACACGCACTTGTGGCCCTGAGAGTATTGAATAATAATCCGGGTAAGGTCATCCTAAAGTCCAATTTTGTTTGCACATTTCTGGATGTGTCTGTGCGTGTGGGTGAGAGAGAGCAAGAGAGAGAGGAGGTTGTCCTTTGACAGACTACTATAATATTCCTGCACTTATTTCTTGTGCTCTAAACTGATGTTATTACCTAATGTGATGTGTTTCCTCCAGAAACTTTTGGACCCCTACATCGGCCAATTGTTGCATTTGCCCTTGACAATGTGCAAACACTAAAGCAAAGGAAAGCTAAACTGCAAGGTTTCCAACAGCAAGGTTTCCAACATAGCTCCCCAAATGATCCTCAAGGCATGGGGCCAGAGGATAATGATAATGCCCCTCCACCCAAGAAGTCTAGGAAACGGAAGTTGAGGGGTGAAGATAGATCACGGAAAGATTTGCAAGGGGCTTATTGGGATGAAAGTTTGCAACCTAGTGAACCTGCTGCTAAAGCGCATACCGCTAGTAAGAAGCGGAATCGTAATCTGGCAAATAAGATGGAAAAGGCAATCCCATCTGAAGAAACATCGGAGAATTCAAAAGAGAAGCGTGGGCAAGGATCAAAAAGGAAACTGAAGGGTAAACTGGAACTGAAGCGAGCTGATGGCAGACGATTGTTCAAGGGTGAGGTCACACCCGAAGGGAACAGCAAACAGGAATCGCTTGAATCAAAGGCAGTACCAAGAAAGAGAAAGCTGCAAGACCAAATGGACGAGCAACGTGGCAATGCAAATTTGAAGAAAGGTAGAAGGCCGAAGAAAATCAAGGAACCGCCTGGGAGAGAGGCGGTGGACAAACTTGATCGGTTAATTGAGCAATATAGAGCCAAGTTTTCGCAGCAAAGATCTGGTAAAGGCGACGGTATGAAGGATGCTTCCAAGAAGCGAAGCAGGTGGTTTGAATCTTAATTTTGTTCTGAGGCTTTGTAGCAGTTTATGTATTCTTTTGGTGTATCAGCATTTTCCTTTTTGCACGAAACTTGTGCAGTCGAGTTGATCTATTCGTAAATTTTTGGTCTGTAATAGCTCAGAGTCCCTGGAAGTATCAGTCCTGTTATTTCACTTTTATGAAAACCTCACTTGTCCGTTCTCAGACCTCCATGTCGACTCCCTAGAAACAGAGGCCGCAGCAGCTCGAGATCAGCGGCCAGATTCATCACAGGGACATTCTTGACTTAATCGAGGATGAATTAATCAATCGACAGACCACCCGCTTGGGTGGCGCTGCTGGCGCGGGCACTCTTCCTCTCGCAAAAGATTGAGTGTTCGAATGTCGGATGCCGTAGGGTGACTTAACCGGTGGCACGTGTGTGGTGGCTAGCACGTGTCGCCTCTAGGGTTTACCTCTCGGCTGTCGGCCGTGCGGGGGTTTTCTGGATTACCAAAAAAAAAAAAATCAATCGACAGATACTTTCTGGAATTGGCGGAATCCCTTAAAGCCATCTCAAATGCATTCTGAATCCCTTTTAGACTCTATTTCTCATATTAGGTTTCCGATTTTCTTTCCTCTATAGGTCGTTTTCTTCTATGCTAATTTGGCGTGATAAGACAGAATTCGATAGAGGGTATGTCATCAAAGGACTCCGAGGGTGTTACTTCCCCGTGACTCGTCCATGCAAAGGATGTCAAGTCAAGAAGGTCGTTTTTAATTAGATGGCGTTTCTGAAAACCTTTGATGCATGGATCCTCAATCCCTCTAGAACCGTCAGGAAAATTAAAGTGAAAAAGAGTAAATCTCGCCTGTTGGTAATAATCTTTGAAGTTCTCGTGTGTTAGGACATTTTGTATAGGAGTTAAACTGAAAAGAACCGTCTCGTGGTGGATCCTAGAATTGCCGACGATCCTCCTACACATTTTCCAATGTTTAGGCGAAAGGACACCGACCCTCTTCTCGGAAGAAACGGTTATCAATGCTTTTGAATTATAACGGTCCTGGAATTGCAGGCTCAGCCTCCCTACAAAAACTTCGAAGGAGAAGAAGTCAAGAAGGTGTGTCCTACCATGGGCAGAAAAAGAGACTGCTCATTTCTGTACGTTACATTGATCATTGCAGCCGCGCAGGACCAACGAGGCACTCCTTTTTCAAATGTTTCATGTGAACTCGATGCTTCCCATGAAATTAGGCTCAAACCCACTTTTGTATTCATGGTTTTTCTAAAAATAGCATACGTCTAGTTAAAAAATCCCTCACGGCTATATTCAAAAGAAAAAATGTTAATGGACAACGGCATTGTGTCGATAAGACCGAGTTAGTTTTGCAAACCACTCGATCTTTCTGCTCTACTATCTCCGTTGTTGCCGTCATGGAGCCATCGCTTCACTCCGATTCTTGATGGCGGGGGGGGGTTCAACCTTCTGTCTTCACTCCTAATGTCGACAACTGTCGTAAGGACTCATGGAAGCCTGAATGAGGATGTTGTTGAGCAAGTGCCGTGGAAGGATTTCGTCAAGAGCAACTGATATGGGAGTGGTGATAGGTATATTTGGTCAATTGAAAAAAAAAATTTGATAAGAAAAAGGGGCAAAGCCCGAATATTAGACGTTACTCTCCTAATAAAATTTGATCTACTCTAATCTCCCATCAATAAAGGAAGTAAATCTCTCGCACATATCAAATGTTAGAGTGTCATTTACATCATCGCAGAATTGAGGTTTTTAATTTGCTATTTAATTCCTATGTGAGTTTCCTCCCCTAAAAGTATGTATAGTTTTGACTCGTTGGAAATCCTCCAACATCAGGGAAAGAGAATGTCACTAAAATCCGAGAGAGAGAATTGATTTATGAAGAAAAGAAAGTGACTGCTTGCAGGTCCACCTCCGCAATGAGTTCCCGAACGCTCGGACAAGCGATTCAAGGATATGCCTAAATCTTGCCATTTAGATTTTCTGTTCTTTGGGCTACACCCTGCCTACCCTCTTGGCACGAGATTCGCAAAAGAGCCCAACAAAAAGGTGAATGCCAACGGTTTTTTTTTTTTTTTTGTAACCGAGGTATCCGTGCCAGTTTACGTGCACCTCGACTATTTTTTGGGGGAGACTAGTACAGTAATCCACCGCCATAATTCTCCACTTAAATCATCAGTGCTCAGCTAGGGAATTGAATTTGGAATCAGTGCGTCTAACTACACAATCTCAAATATGTCTTAACCAATTGAGCTATTCATGAGTCGGTAGGTGAATGCTAACAGTTCACTCTTCTTTCGACCAAAAAACATAAAACAATTCACTCTTCTTGGTTAAACTCCATGATGGTCCCCGACCACTAAAACTTGCTACTTTCTAGACGTTTGGCAGATAAAAGAAAAGAGATTCCCACTCTCCACGGTGGATCTCACCTAAATTACAGCGGACCAACATATAGTTCCGTACAATCACTTTCCATGTTTTTGCCCTTCTCCCTTCGTTTCTTCTTGGGTCGCGGGACCGGCACGAAGGCTTCCGCGTCTTATTTATGATGACTTATTTCACACGACCTCAAAACAAATCGATAAATATTATGAATTTCATGTGACATTGCATGATTTGAGGTTGAGATTCGCCCTCATTGGCTACGAATTGAATTAGGCAAGAATTTGCCATCTTCTCGGAGAAGGGACTCTCGCTCAATCTGATGTAACCCCCACACCGATTATTTCTTCTTTTGTATTTTTTTTTTCTCTTTTTCAAGTTTAGCCGTGTTCCATGCTGCACCTTTGTCAAAATCCAATTTGTCAACTGCAAAATGACCAAGACTTGCCAAGTTTTTAGCGAATTTATGGAGGAATCTCCTCCTTCCGTTCTCTACCCCCAATGTTTCCTTGTGTGGCCATCTGTTTTTGACATTACAAAATGGTATAAATTGCCCGAAACCTTTGTTATTTTCGTGTCCCAATCCAATTAATGTCTCATCCATGACATCCACGCTCTTGTTTTTTAGCTCTATAATGAAGTTTTGAGAATAGGATTATAGGCAAGAGAGAACCCTTCCGAATCTCTTTAATAAATTTTCGTAACGAGGAATTTTTGTAGGCACGCACCCATAGGGAGATTTTAAGATCGATAAAGATAAATAAAATCCCGTAACGATGACGAATTTCTTTCTATGGTTCTAATTGAAAGGTCACATCAAATTTAAAAATTAAAACTCTAATGAAGAGAGAGAGAGAGAGAGCGCGAGAAAAAAAATTCAGACATTTATCAAAGAAAAATAAAGACATAAATTTAGGACGGGAGGGAGGGAGTAGACTTGCTTACGTGGACTCTCATCCGCCTCTCATTCGCACAGCCCAGGCTGCAGCCTCGCGGCGTCATCCCATCCAATCACCTCCTTCCACGTAATAAGAAAAAGCCCCCGATCTCAAAACGCCGTCGCCAACGTCGATCGCGTCGGTACCACATCACCCCCGCGCCGCGCGCGCCGCACCGGATCGCGCCCCCAATCGTTAACACGAGACCAAACTATATCCTCTTAAAAAAATAAAAATAAAAAGGAAAAGAAAATTGTTGGGGCAAAAAAAAAAACAGGAAACATTTTTTTTTGCCCACCTCGGTCTCCCTTTCTCTCTCCCTCTCCCTCAGTCTCTCTCTCTCTCTCTCTCTCTCTCCTTGTCCTGTACCGTTCGTTGTAAATCCATGGCCAAGGCCAAAGCTCCGAGGCGCACCCTCGACTCCTACACAGTGAAATCCATCAACAAAACCATCCGAGGTAAGCTCGCTTTCCCTCCCTTTCCCGAGAAAGTTTCGAGCTTTCCCGAGAAAGTTTCGAGCTCCCCGCTGCTTTCTCCCCTCTTCCTCATTTGGTTTTCCCCCGTTCGCCGATCAGCCGGCGACTGCGTCCTGATGCGGCCTTCGGACCCCTCGAAGCCCTCCTACGTCGCGAGGATCGAGCGGATCGAGTCGGACGGCCGGGGGGCCAACGTGAAGGTGCACGTGCGGTGGTACTACCGGCCGGAGGAGTCGATCGGGGGGCGGCGGCAGTTCCATGGCTCCAAGGAGGTGTTCCTCTCCGATCACTTCGACATACAGAGCGCCGACACGATCGAGGGCAAGTGCACGGTGCACTCCTTCAAGAGCTACACCAAGCTCGACGCCGTCGGGAACGAGGACTTCTTTTGCCGTTTCGAGTATAATTCATCTACCGGGTCGTTTAATCCCGACAGAGTAGCCGTGTAAGTTGCCACAGATGGTTTTTTTTTCTAAGTAAAATTCTTGGTTTTTTGAGCTTATGCCTCGTTTATTCTTTTGTCTGGTCGAATGAGTTTAGGTTTGTGTTTTTTTCTTTGAATTTGTTTTGTCTTACCGTGGAAAGCAGAAATGTGCCGTCTTTTTGGTTTTTCCTTTGTGACCATTTTCGTTACGACTTGGTGAACGAGTTTCCCTTATTGGCTTATCCCAAAATGTTTAAGCCTTGGTGCAGATTACAGAAATGCTTGGTTCTTGTGGTTTCGTTATCTTCAGTGAAGAATGCCTTTTCCTGGGATATATATATATGCTTGATTTGGTTCGTGTCGGCTTGGCAGGTATTGCAAATGCGAAATGCCTTATAATCCCGATGATCTTATGGTTCAGTGTGAGGGCTGTACTGATTGGTAAGCTGGAAGCCTTTGGACATGTCTCTTGATCCATTGTAGATAGAACCTTACTTGTTGATGAGGCTACTTGAAACATAGGGTTCATTTGGTTTTTCTCAATGGCTCAAGTTGGTGGCACTATTTACTCGGTTGATGACGGCAGAGTTAAATTAACACTGAGACGGATGGCCCATAAAAAGAAAAAAGGAAAAAAAAAAGCACTGGGTGCTTGTATGTATGATGGTATTGGCCTTTTGTCCTTGACAACTTTGCTTGAAAGTCTAAGTTGGGAATAGTTCTTCTCATTTTCTACTTCCTGCATCTGGAAACTTTCATCAGCTAGTATTAGCTTAGCAAAGAAGGATTTGGAATTTCGTCACGTGAACAAATTTGTCCACGATCTAACTGTGGCGGGGATTGGAAAGTGGACTTCATATAAAGAACGATAAATCTACTTTTCTTTTGTTTTTGGTGAGTCTGGAATGGAATGTTGCTGAAAGGTCTTGCATATCCTTGGGCAGGTTATGTTGGAACCAGGCAAGTATCAGTTCATTGGGAATATATTCCTCTTTGGTGGAAAAGCCAATTGTTAGAAATTTTTTTTATGCTATAACAAATGCAAAAGACTTTAGGAGTAGGAGAGTATCATAATGATTGGGTATTACAGGTGCCACCTGACGTGGTTATAAGGTTTTGTTAATGCCATTTTTCAATCATCTAGATCGATAACCTAATACAGCACACCTCCCAAGGCATAAAAGGGAAGTAACATTTTGGTGGGAAATATATGGGCTACATGTCGGGGGCATTTCCATGAAGCTTTAGGGTATATCATGGATCGTATCACTTCGATTTTTTTTGTTGGGTGAAAAAGGGTGCAAGGCGAGATTACAACAACCAGCTTGTACTAAGAGAAATTCCTTCTTTGTCTCCTAATGAAGCATAAGACAATTTTTGCGGCAGTCAAGGAATTGTGAGTACGTTTTTGTCAGTTTCAGCAGTTACTCATAGCATGGGTTGATTAAGGTGAACTTTCAGCCATTAATAATATTATTTAGCCCACCTTGATGCTCTCGTGCACAATATCCGGTTACATCTATGAATGCTTACGATTGCCACAAAAAAGAAAGAAAGAAAGAAAGAAAGAGAGCATGCGAAGTAGATTTCTTCTTTCATTTACTTTTGTACATAACAGCGAGCTTCTCCACTGGGTATTAATTGTACATTTTATTGACATTATCCCCACAAGCCCATGTTCGCCTTTTATCTTGCACGACATTATATGCACTTGGGATAGATGCCACAAGCTGGCAAGATGCATCTTTTGGCATATGCATGTGTCGCATTATCCAAGCAAGAGGGGGAGGAAGGATTAGTTGGAGGAATCTAAGGACAGTAAATGCAAGCTTTAGTGGCTGTTCCAGTTACTACTAAACTTTTAAGTCATACTCACTGCATGTTTTAAAGTTTGTCATGATGTCAGTGCTAATCCTGACTGAGCTGCTCTAAGTGGTCTCTAGTTATTGTTGGGTAAGTATTAATTTTTACTGGTGCATATGCGACGCACATTTTGAAAGGTTGAATGGGTTTACAATGTTTCCTTTACCAAGGATTATGTTAACGTCTTGGATAAGACTATTTATGCAAAGAAACTGTTTATGAACGGAAAAATGGTTATTAATGCTATTTCTAGTTTTTAGCGTAGCGTCCTACTCTTCTGTGGGCCAATACTTGTCATTTTCTATGTTTTGCCTAAACAGGCATTCTTTTGGTTTATGGTATTGCCCTTAGTTGCTATTTCAAAAAGTTAATTATATAGATAAGTTCGGAACATCCATATATCTCTGTGGTCGTTGGAATGTGTGGATTCTTTTTATTATATAGGAGAAACTCATGTCGGGGTAATCAGGGTCAATATTGGCATGATAAGTGATTAAGTGTTTTGAGTATTGTATCTCTTGTGAAGGGTCAATGGAAGGAGGAAAAAGGTATAGTTTTCTTGAGCAAGTTATAAGAGTGATTTTTATGGAAATTGAATATATCGCTGGTGATTCTACTATTAGAAATCAACTTTTTTATTTGGTCACTTTTTGCAATTTATAGCTAAGTAATTCAGCACCCATGTTGAAATTACTGACCTCCCAATATTGTTGGAACTGGAATTTGTGTATGAACTCTTGATTTTTGTCTTTGGCCAGTGCCAGAGTGGACACTGTGATCATCTACTTGCATTCATTAAAGTTCCATGGATATGAGTGGTTATTATCTTTGAGTGCTACTGTTATTCGATTGTAACAAGCAGTCAATAGATAGACCACTTCCCTATTAAGTGTGCTGATTAAGAGCCTTTAGTGGCGTTACCATTTATAGTGAAAAATGTTGTGCGATCCGATCCAGGTAGGGCGTCCATCATAGTAACCGTCTTGGAAGGATTCATATGTAAATTAAGATTGAGCAAGTTCTCCAAAAACTGTCGGCTCCGTGTTTTCCGACTGGTCCATCAGATATTCATGTAAGCAGTTATAGTCTCTTGATATAGTTCAAAAGATAATACTGATAGTTGGTTTGGTAGCTGGAGCCAAGTCAAATAGACAAAATATGGAGTAGTGAGAGTAGTGAATTCTCTCGTGTCTTGGCTTTATTAGCCTGCTGCACGTCTGTCTCTCCCTCTCTTTTTCCCGGATTGGATCTGGGTTCTCGTTCTTGAACACCCTTCCACTGCTGCACCACAAAAGTAAGCAAAGAAAGAAAGCCAAGTGGCTGCATAACTATTTTTATACGAAGTACTCATGGTGAATTGGCAATTTCACAAAAAGAACATGTAAAGATGAAGTATGGATGTGACTTTAAGAAAATGATCGGTGCAAACTTTAGCATGGTCTTCTTTTGATTCAGGTTTCATCCTACTTGTATAGACATGTCAGTAGACGAAGCCAAAAGACTTGACCACTTCTTCTGTGAAAGTTGCTCAGCAGAAGGAAAGAAGCTGCAAAATTCTCACTCTGCTTCCAGGCTTGTGGCAGATACAAAGGTTAGCTGAGTTATTTCGGCAATGGTCTGTTTACTTCTTTGGTTCATCATTGCGCGAACTGGTTGACTTCAGTGCCCTCCTGAACAAGTGATATACCCTAAGATAGATTGATACTTGAGATCGGTTTTCTCCTATCATTTATACTATCCTTGTGTGTCTATTATGAAGTTCTAATATTGCTTGGCGTTCAATGCATCCAAGCTAAAGTCCATTTTATTCCCCTAATTGACATCATAATTATATTTCTGTTGCTGATTTTCAGGTGGATACGAAACGTCGGCGGAGGTGACGACTGTATAAAATGGGTAGATGTCTGCTTAGTTTGGATTCTAAAATACCCCATGACAGAATCTGCTGTTTTAGTTTGGAGTCTGTAGGAGGATAAACTGGTGTGAAAATCTGTGGTCTGTCCTTTGGTTTGATTGGGAGTCAACCCTGTTTTGCTTAGGTCGAGAAAATGTGTTAATCATCTGTAATTATGTAGATACCGTTTCTTCTGGTTTTCTTGTTTATAACTCACCTCGTAGCTCATGTATTATTCTGACAAGTAAACTTATCTCCGTGTAAGAGCGATAGATACATCTGGGTTATAGAGGTAATTGATCCCTCCAAAGTTTGAGTCACTCTTGGACTGAGGAATTCATGATATTGTTATTTAATTAGGTAAGAGTGCTAAGTTATAAAAATTATGCGGTGCATCATTACTGAAAAATTGCTGTAATAGTTTGTTTTGTCCCTTTCTAGTTTTCTAATCAAGAAACATGGTATGGTGAATGCTATGATTTTCATTCAAGTAACGGGAAGTTTGATGTTTGTCCCGTGAAATGGGTAGGATTTAATAAATATCTAGTTCAGTAAGGAATATGTGCAGCATAGACATGAAATAGCTGACGGTTCGGTCTCATTGAAGGAGAAAAATATGTTAAATCACCTGCTCACGAAAGATCTAACAGGGAAATCTAGGTTTGTTCTTCCCAAAGGCTTGGGTGGGTCAATAGGTCCGGAATTGCTCGTTTCTCTTATTCTCCTTAAGCCAGCATCTTTGTTTACCAACTGCAACCTTGGGCTTCAGATTGAGTATTAGTTTTAACTGGTCTGCGAAGCAATTCTTGGGTTGTCACTTGTACCGTGAACTTCACCTATCAAATATGAGATCAGGGTATACAACCGAGAACTGTAAATTCAAAGCTTAATCTGAGCAAAAGAAAAGGCAACAGTTTTCACTGCGTGTGGATTTGGTTCAGTACAAAGGCAACAGACTGAGTCGACCACAAGATAATATTAAGCTCACACGTTTTCTTTTTCCCCCTCCATTTGTTATCGAACACACTCTCGTGGAGCAAATGCATAGATAGGTGCCGATCTCTTGAAATTAAATTTTGTTGTAGGCACGCGTTCATGGAGCAAAGCGTGTAAAGACATTCCATCTCGCAAACTGTAGACAAGTAAATTTGTGAATATCACTATGGTTGAGGCACGAGTTGGTCTTGTGCTCACACTCAGAGAGAAGCTTGTATCTTGGCAAAGTAGAAAAGTGAACGATTACAGAAAAAAAGTAGTCTTTATTCATAGCAAAAGCGGCCCTGAAAGAGATGATGATTCACATATGAGAAGAGCCAAGGAATAATAGAGGGATCGACGCCAGAGAGGAACTGGTACCGGCAAAAAAGAAACCTGAACGACTAGAGAAAAAAGTACTGATTACCCTAACAAAAGCTACTCTGGAAGAGATGATGATTCACATATGAGAGAGCTCAACAAATAATAGAAGAATTGACGCCACGTAACTCCAATCGTAGTGAGAAGTCAATGCAACCCGGAGCAGAGATCAGCTCGATTCGTTGACTGGGTACCAATATCTGTTGTGGAGCCATAAAGAATCGGCCTCTGCAGCAACTCCATCATCGTTACGGTTCCAACTGTAGTATGCATGTGTTCGGTTCTTGATGTCGAAAATGGCGTGCCCGAAACTTGCTTCACGGTAAGCAGAGTAATCTGGCTGTGGCTCTGTCATGCTGCTCCACAAAAAATCATACATTCACTTTTCTCGAGCACAAAATGCAGGCAAATAAACTTTGGATTGGGAAAGAATGGAGTGTTTCATTCTATTACTTTTTTGCTAAGCCTTCTATGTTCCCTCCGTCGCCGATGGTTATATAGACAGGTGCCTTTGGATCAGACACGGGAGTAGCCAGACCATTTGTAATGTTGTATGCTACGTTTGATATGCGTTCCTGTAGACAGACGAAGCATCATATTTCAAGAAACCACGATGGTAAAATCATTACTTTACACAGAGATAGAAAAAGTGAAGCTTACGGTTCTTTCATAAGCATGCACATGACCGGCAAACACGACGTCAACCTTGTGCTCAACAAACCACGGCTCAAAAACTACTCTCATGGATTCTCCTTCCATGTAGTGGTAATTGTAGCTATTATACCATGGAGTGTGCATGAGAACGATCAGCCACGGCGTCTCGCTCCTGTTCACTTTTGGCAGCTCTTCTTTAAGCCATTGGTACTGAGGAGTGTATATAGCTGAAAGGACGAGGCACGGAACATTAAAGCGACAAGCAAAAATATTCCGATTTCACTAATACGACCTGTAAAGATCCTTACAATATGCCGAATAAGAAGACAATGCTATGATATAAGCAGAAGCTCTCTTTATGGAGTACCACAAAGGGCTTGTACTGTTTGAATCCCTGTATGGGACTTCGTACCGGTGCAAATACGGTTTAAATGGCGTATATTCACCCTGAAACACAAGTAACCCTCCTCAGTGATGAGTCAGAATCCAACTGGTTACGATGTTAAAAGGCTGGGAGAATCAGAAACAGCAAAGATATCTGCTTTTCGATTGAGGTCCAGAGACATTTATGAAACATCTTACAATTTCAGGGCAATAATCAATCTCATGATTTCCTGCAACCCAGATCCAATGCTGATAAGCCACGCTTCTCTCGACGAACCTCCCCCAACTATCCCACCTCAAATTGTTGTGCAGTGGATGATCATCTGCGTAAGAGAGGTCCCCAACGAACAACACCGACTTCGGATTATATGGGTTTTGCTCATAATGAGTTAGCGTCACATTGGAATCATGTGTCTGACCCAGATCCCCTGCAAGAAAATGAATAGATAAACAAGATTGACAGAAGTTAAGAGTTGATATCGAATTTCCAAAGAGAATCTTGGGAATTGGGTGTAGAGCATTGTGTCATGTTCAAAGCTATTACAGATCAAGTTATGTAATTTAGTCAGACAGAAAATTTCTTTTCACTACCAAAATCATCTGGTCTTGCTTTGAAACCAAATATTGACATTCGACACCAGAACCAACTCTTTAACCCATCATATATTCTACAGAGAAACTTACCGATTAGACCGAAAGTGTACGGGACATCAGGGCCAACTTCAGGAGGGGTCACAAACCAGAATTGTCGCCGTACGTGTCCCGACCCGACTATGTAGTGATACTTCGTGTCAGGCTGCAATCAATGTAGATGGATTAAAAAGAAGCCACCAAAGCTGGGATCGCTTCACTACATGCTTCAAACAAAAGTAGCGGAAGAGCGAAAAGGTCTAATTAAGCAAACCCAAAAGAAGCTATTATTCACCTCTAAATCTTTGATAGTGCAATGGTGAATGTAACCCGAAGTGTAGTTGTAGTACTTGTAAGTAGTGACAACGGTGTTCTCCGAGTGCTTCTTCTTCTGGTTCTTTTCGCTCCAGTAATGCACTCTATTGGAGCCAGGTTTATCAGGAGTCACCCACGACACAATCGCTGCCTTGCCGACATGATCTCCTTGTGTTATGTGAACCTGAAACACATTGCTCGAGGCGCAAGTTAAACGTAATCACTGGTCCTGCAGAACATGAACCTGTTTTCTTTTGTCAAGAGTAGAAGCTAAAAAATCGAAATCACACCTGTTGTGGGGCATTGTATCCAGGAGGCGCAGCAAAGACATCACTGTCGAAGGGCATATCCACAGACGGCCAAACTTTCCTAACAAAAGGACTTGTCGTTCCTCCATCGCAGAACACAGCAACTATCAGGACACATGCAAGGACCGCCAAGCAATACGTCAAGGCGGATGAGCCAGGTGCAAAGGAGTGCGAACCCATCACTTCTCAGCCTGTGAATCTTCGTTGACTTTTCGTCGAGGCTCGAGTGCTCTGATATACGTGATGAGTTCACCTGAATATGTGGGGAATATTCTTACCTTCCCAGGAATTTCAGGGATATTTAGTTCACCTGAATTTGATCACTTAGAAACCGGATCGTATTCAAACAGTGAACTCAACAGAAAAGATCTTTTTGATTGGGTCTATCCAGATTTTTCATGCGTTCAAAAATCTGCACTTGGATATTGGTGAAGTAGAAGTTATTCGTGAATCTCTCTCTCCTTGAGAAACAGGAAGCTAGCCGATATCAACTCCAAGTATCTTTAACCTTATAACTACAAGTTAATGAAATTTCTTAGGCTATGGTCACCTTTTGTGATGATGTATTAATCTACAATCCCATATTGATAAACACGACAACTATCACGCACACATCGTATCACATGCTCTCTAGGATAAATGAAACACTCTTATTCTTACCCTGGCGCTCAACCTAATTCTGTCTTCTAACTTTAGTTTTCTTAAACCAAAGTTCTCAATTTGATCTGAAACTATACTCTCCTGCTCAGGACTACCTCACATATTTTTGGTTTAGTGAATTGACGGATATCTGTTTACGGGGTCTGGTAAAGCATATCTTTGTCCATTCGAAGGAATTTACTCAAAGAATTATTGCTTGTTAATCTAAAAAACTTTATTATGATTATAACATGAAAAGTATGTCTTTCGCATGTATCTTTCTAGATATGACCAATACTTATCACCGCAACATAGGAACTGTATTGTTGACTCAAAATTATCATTTATTGGCAAAAGTATCACAGACATGTTTATTAGGAACTCCAACAATCAAAGATGTGCAGTGTACTGAAATTCCCTTATGAATCTTTCATTAAAATTCAAAAAAAAAAAAAACAAAAGTCTGTTACAAAACATAGTACAATAGACTCCAGCAAGCCTAAGTGCGGAACTTTTATTTGCTTGGAAATGTATTGAGGAAATCCATAGAGAAAACTTGTCCTCTCCTGTGATGACCATCAAATGCTTGTAGAATCATCAACCGGATGCCACATTCTATTGAAGAACCACATAGAGTCGGCTTCCACTGCATATCCATCCTGATTTCTGTGCCAACTATAAAATGCGTGCGTTCGGTTCTTAATATTGAAAATCGCGTGGCCAAAGCTGGCTTCGCGGTAGGCCGAGTATTTTGGCTGGGGTTCCATCATGCTGCATTACAAAATCAGATATTTACGTGACCCAACGCCAACCCAGAATAGTCATGAATAAGTTAGGCAGTGTTTTGTGAGGTTATTCATCTTACTTGGTGACCAAACCTTCAATATTGCCTCCATCGCCGATCGTTATGTACACTGGAGCTGATTGATTATGAACAGGGACGCACAATCCATTCACAATGTTGTATGCAGTGTTGGATACACGTTCCTGTGACACTCATCAATCAGCCAGCGATTTCTTAGATTCAAACTAGACAAACAAATAAACAGAATACATCTTACCTTACAAAAAAAAAAAAACAAATAAACAGAATATTTTTACCAAAAAAAAAACAAATAAACAGAATTTCTGGTTTCCTGCTCATCCTTGATTCCTTGTAACACTTTGTATATGGACAAAACAAATTGTGCATTTTGATTTCGTTAGACAGACATGTTGGCGTGCTAATTTCATCTCCTCGGAAAACATTGAAATTGACAGTTTGATTGGACTAACTCATCAGAGTTGGCTTTATGCATCTTCCTATGGAAAGGCTATTGCTGAAATAAAGCTGAAGAATTAGATAATAAGGAAAAGGAGACATCTGGACTTACAGATCGTTCATAGGCATGGACATGCCCTGCAAACACAACATCTACTTTGGATTCCACGAACCACTTTTCGTACATCACTCTCATGGTTTCTCCTTCCATGTAGTGATAGTTGTAGCTATTGTACCATGGGGAATGCATCATAACAATTAGCCACGGTGTCTCGTTCCTGTTAACATTTTTGAGCTCTTGTTCAAGCCATTTGTACTGGGGAGTATATTTACCTTTGGAGCGAACAAAGGTAAAAGGAAATTAGCAGAAGTGAACTGTGACATTCAATAAGAATTGGCATTCTGAGACATGCCTCTATTGTACATCTTGATATAACCGTACATGTTATAATGACATCGAATCAAAACCATTTTAATGCCTAACGAACTCTCATTTCCATTACTGCATGTTTGAGTCAAACGATGAACATTTGCTCCCGGTGTCTATGTGCAGTCTATTATATTAATAGAAATCTTGAAAGAATGGATCTGCTTTCATCCGCAGACATGAAAATAAAATTTCATATTGATTCTTCATCTATTTTCAACCTTGCGGAAAGATGAACATTTTTATTATATCCCCAAAATTTTCTCATAAACATGGGAGGTTCCGTAGAGTAGCATCTTAATCTCATCTATGTTGGCAGGATAGTCAAGTACGTAGAAATAATACCATATGCAGAGTATGACGACAAGACTATGATGTAGGCCGAAGCTCTCTTGATCGAGTACCAGAAAGGCGCAGTGCTGTTTGATGCTCTATAAGGGACGTGGTATCTGTTAGTAAAGGGCTTGAAGGGTTTATTTTCGCCCTGCAGAAAAAAGAATGTACAACACCATCAGTGGTGTCGTTTGTATGAATTCATACATCCTGAAACTTCCATAATAAGAAGATGATGATCTAGGTATTGAATGGGAAGGGGTGGTTAGAGAATTAAAGGGCGAGGACTTCATACCCTGCATATTTCTTGTAACATCATAAACTCCGATATTGTAAAGCATCCATATGTTTTGTGAAATTACACCGGGTGACGATCTAAGTTCTACCAATGTCCCGTCTTGTATAAACATCCAGAATTAATTTATTGCATCCTTCAGTTCCGTAAGTTCCCAATTAAGAGGAATAATGCAATATGATGACATAACACTTGGATTAAAGTTCTTAGCTACCAAAAGCGGCAAAGGATTGTTTGGTCTAACAACCAGTATCAAAGCAGATTACCAATTAATCGAATTTTAGAAACTTTTTGCTGTAATTATTTATCACAGAAATTGATGGATTAAGGCTTATGTGACTCTGAATGTGAAATAGATGTCTTGGTTAAAGTATAATGCTAGCGCTCACAATTTCAGGAGCGAAGTCGAGTTCGTGATTTCCTGCTGTCCATATCCAGGGTTGATAAGCTACACTTCTTTCGATAAATCTTCCCCATGTATCCCACCTCACATTGTCGTGGTTGGAATAATTATCCGCGTACGACAGGTCTCCAACAAATAATAGAGTCTGTCCTTTCTGTGGATTATGTTCGTAATGGGTGAGCGTTAGGTTTGAATCAAAACTCTGACCAAGATCCCCTGCAATGTTCATTGGCATGCTGAGCATAGAAAGGAGTAGAACCACCAGTGCATGTAAATTAACTGCAGAACTAAATTTGCTGCGACTCGCTGATGAACTTGATTATCAAAAGTAAATGATTCTGCAAAGACCTATAGTACATAGGTAGGAATGAGCTTTTGAAGTTACTCTTGAGTCATTGACTAGGTATATATGCATGATAATATGATTCACTTACCTATGAGACCGAAAGTGTATGGAACATCAGGGCCAACCTCCGGAGGAGTAATGAACCAGAACTGTCGGACCGTGTGTCCAATTCCGACCTCATAGTAATATTTGGTATTGTACTGCCAGTGAACGAAACAAACATCTGCCACATTTAAAAAATTTTACGGACCAAGCACCAGAAACTTAAAATTTCTGGAGGAATCAAGAGATTTACCATCAAGTTGTTGAGGGTGCAATGGTGGATATAACCAGAAGTATAAGTGTAAAACTTGTAACGATTAACTTTGCCCTTTGCTGTTTTCTTGTTTTCGCTGTTTTCGCTCCAGTAGAGCACTGCACTGGACCCAGGTTCATCCTGAGTCACCCATGACACGATCACTCCTTTTCCCACATGATCTCCTTGTGTTATATGTACCTAAAGACTCAAGCCAAACCCAAAACCCAAATCACAAACCACAAAGAATAGAATGAAATTAACGACTGTAACCTCTAACATTAAATCACATCGAATCCGAAACCGAATTAACTCGATTGAAGCTCCTCCTAGCGTGTCTCTACATGTAGATGTCAACCATTTCACGAGTCACAAAAGAACAGAAGGAAAACCTTGTGCTATACAAAGGGAAAGAGCAAGAACACAGCTGAGGTGAGACCTGTTGAGGGGCATTATAGCCAGGAGGCACTCGGAAAACATCGCTATCCAGAGGCATGTCCACAGTTTTCTCCACTTTGCGGACGAAAGTGCTGGTCTTCCCTCCGTTGCACAAATCAGCCCCATTCAAAACCAGGACAAGAACAAGGACAGCCCCAACAACAGCAACGGAACAACAAGAAGATCCCAGAACAGCCATCCTGGTCTTATTCTGGGATGAGGAAGAGCACAAGAGCCTGCGTGACACAGCCTCCCAGAAATTATCACATCAATCGCACTACCCCTTATATAGGTGAATGTAATACTTAGGAACACACCCCTTCAATATAGAAAGACGGAGTGATTTGCATCGGGGGAATATCCACGGGACTATACGCATATACAGGGTAAGTGTCAAACTCTTACGGACGCTAAAATAAGAATTTCGCAGCTCCTCAAATATGAAAAGAGGCTTAGTGTTTTTTGAGGGAATCCGCAAATGACTCTGTCAATTTCTTTCCTTCCCTTCTTGACGAGGATGATCCTAAGTCTTTAGGTACATATAACACGGGAGGTTTCGTAATAATGACGCCGATAAAGCGGATCATTTGACTCTTCTTCTGACAAGGAGAAGAAGGCAAAAATGCTTTGGACAATATAATTGGGTGTCGCCTCTACCAGTTTCTTTCGCGTGCAGCTGGCTTGGACCATCGTTAGACGCGGCAAAGAATCGGCCACTACCAAGTTCTGTAAAGAAAAACAACAATGTGATCTTAGCTTTGATGTGACTAACTGTTAATTAACAATTACAGCACTACGCAGCAGGAAAGCGTATGCTTCCCAAAAGAGAATTGCTGCAAAAAGTTCATGTATTTTACATCACGAGGAACGCACGACATGTTTGTTAATCAGATAAAACTTCTTATTAAGCCAAAGGGCAAACTGTCTGTTTCACATGCATTCGTTGTGTTCTTGTTCTCTACTCGGACAAGTAGCTTATAAGCTCTTCAATTCATAATTAATGACAAAGTGAAGACCAAATGATATGCTTAAAAAATTCAACAAATTGGAGAAAAACTATCGAGAGAGAGAGAGAGAGAGAGAGGAAGTTAAGTTGTTATTTGTGTTTTCATCATTCTTCTTAATTCATATTATTTTATGCGCTCAAAATGTTGCATGTACTAATCTTATTATTGATATATATCACAATTTTATGGGGAAAAGTATAAAAAAAGTCCTAAACTTATTACGCTTGTACCAATTCAGTCATAAATCTTTTAATTGCATTAATTAAGTCCTAAACCTTTTGAAAATTTCTTTATGTAATTCATTTGACCAATTTTGATCTGAAATTGCTGATTTGGATAAGGGTTCCTCGCCCATGGTCGACGAGGGCATCGTGGCACTCTCCCAGACAAGGCGAGGGTGTTGTAGCTCTCGCCGACCAATAGGTGATGGTCACGACCCTCTCTTGGATTTGGGCGAGGGCCCGACACCCTTGCCTAAGGCCAATGTGGGTGTGGAGGCCCTCACCTATGGCAGGCGAGGGGTGGAGGCCCTTTCCCAAACCTCACTTGTGGCCAGCAAGTTGGGAAAAAAAAGTATGGAGAGAAAAGAAAAAAAACAAAAAAAATAATAAAAAATTAAAAAAATTATTCACGTCAGAACTAGTCATACCATGTAGGACGGCCTGACGTCCATATCAATGATTTTCGGCTAAATTATATTAGCAAATTATCAAAAAGTTTAGGACTCAATTGGTGTAATTAAAAATGTTTAGGACTTAATAGATACAATTAAAATTTAGGATTGTATTGGTACAAGTAAAATAAGATTATGACTTTTTTGGTACTTTTTCTCAATTTTACGTGTTATTGTTTTCTTTAAATCGAATGATAAATTTACATGATGAAGTTCGAATCCACTTTAAATAAAGTTCCACATAAACTCTAGCGAAGAATTTGATTAACATGATTATTTATGTTGTTATATTTTCTATATCATAATCTAGAGTTATATGATAAATATAATATTAGCTAGGACAAGGGGCCGGCCAAATGTGTTAAGGGGAGACGAGCAACCCCATGGACAAGCCGAAAAAATTGAAATAATAATAAAGGACCAACTAGCACCTATCCAACTCCAGTCCAGTTGGTGTACGGGATATGCCCGAGGGACCAATTTTCTTTCAATACAGTCAAAAGCCACCTTGATACATGTTCATTAACATTTTCATGTCAATCATTATCAAATCATGTGAAACCCCGTCCTTTGAACCCCTTTTTGGCTCGTTACCAATTTCAGACGACGACATGTTTATATCCGTTGTACTTTTAACCCGGACCCTTGAAATGTTTTAATGCATAATTTTTTATACTAAAGAAACTTTTAACATGATCTTTCAAATGTCTTAAAAAAAGAAAGAAATTTATATTCGTGGACGATTTTGGCATTTGTTAAATTTTCCATCCGAATTCGTCATCTATAGTCCAACATAGCTCTTAACGGGCATGATAATTTGTGTCATGTCGTATCATATCATAACTTGTGGTAATCAATATAATTAAGTGACTCATTTTATCACTAACGTGATGAAAATCAATAATCTGTGATACTTATGTCATTATTTCTCCAACGCAAAAATGTGCGTGACAAAAATGATTGGCATTGGGAATATCGACCGTGAAAATTTCGAAGCGTAATGTAGAAAAGGAATATCTACTAGATTTTATACAATCATGATGCACTTCAACTAGTCACTAATATTCGATTTTAACATAATGACACTAGAATCTTGTAGGGGTGAGCAAGATGGATCGTCCAAATTGGGATCGGATCGGATCGATCGGTTTGGTCCGATTCTCGAGAATATCGGTTTGGTTCTCGATTTCTCAAAGTAGAATCGGTTTCTGGGCGGTCCGGTTTCCGATTCTAGGGTGAGAACTAGACCAGACCGACTGGACCGAGCCGATAAATATATATATTTTTAATTTACATATATTTATTTACTTTTAAAAATTTTGAAAAAAATAGAAAGCCTAATATAATTTCTCCAATTCCCTTTTGCCTTTATCAATAAGTGATTGATCCCATTAGAACTAGATCGGTTCGGTCCAGTCCACGGTCTCAAGACTAGTTGATCCGGTTCCTAGTTTTTAGGTTGGACCGAACCGGAAACTGCTCATCCCTAGTACCTTGCTTCCACTCTCTATTGAGAAAGAATACACAACAATAGTAACTCCTCACCCTTGTCCTAACAACAGAAACAGCTGAGGACTTTTTTTTGACACTTTTTCCCAAATTATTAAGGGATTTCGAATTCCTCCTCTGACTACGCTTGAGCCCATTTTTGCTCATAAACAAACACCACGGATGATCAAATTGATACATGATGAACACACAAGCCATGAGCCAATATCAAGCTAAGCATCAGGTCTCATAAACGCAATATCGTCGCAATCACTGCCCTTTTTGTATGACTAGAAAAGACAACAATCCCATACATATACATACCCGAAAAAACTCGACGCGCCTCCTTCGTTTTATTCCATAAATTATCTTATCTAGTGATAAAAATTCACGTGATATGATGGGTCGGTTAAATTTTTAGTAAGATAATGACATGCGTACCGACAGAACCCTCACGACACGGCAAAGCAAAGACCAAGCACTCGCTGGTAGACTCTGGACGAGGACTCACGGTCATCCACGACCGACGACGAAGAATCTTGGCACCGAACTAATGAAGTGGGAATCGTCAATGAACATCGTGTGAATGCCTTGAGAGTTGACTGACTGACCTAAAACTCTCCAAAGCCGTCATCATCAGTGCTCGTAGTAGTCCCCATCCTTTCCTCTTTTTGTTCGCTCGGCTGACCGTTAAGAAGGCAAATTCTAACGTTGCCTAAGCCACAGGCGCAACCTTGACTTTGCGTAGATTAGGAAAAGAAAGTGGGTCCATAATTTACGCCCACTTTTAAACAATCAATGTCATCCGGAAAATTCTTACATGAAACTGGTATGCGATGGTTAATGGGATCGAATTCATTTTATTCGTACATGTATTTAGTTCACTGAATAGTTTCTCTTATTGTCCTTGAAATCGGGCCTTTGTGCTCGTATCAGATAACGTTCTTGTTGAAAATACCCCACATCTATGCTTTCAACACTGCTCGTAGATAAAGAGAGACCGCATGTGCATAAAAAACATATAACTCCATTGTCAAGATGTGAGATATTTTCAACGGCGCTCGACCTAAAACGAGCATAACAAATGAGTCTTGCCCGATATTTTTTCCTTCATATCCTAAGAATGCAGATTGCGCCACTAAAACAAACGTGCTGAGAACAGCTCGATATTATCTAAAACACTTATTCACAAAAAGTTATAAAACAATTTTAAAAATAGCGGCAATGAACATAACTACCCGACGTTTATGCTTTTATGTCAATTGCTCGCCGTCAATGAATGTGAATCAATTTTCTAAATCTTGAAAGCTCTCATCGATAACTTTCACATTTTATTGTTGATGACTTCACTAGCGATTTGTCGATATTCTTCTAGTTGTCGATTATTTTATCGATGACTTCTGCTATTCGCCCAACTCTATTCTCATCGACTAAATCTATTACTTGTCAATAATAATCAAAAGTTATACTTTTTGGTATAAACAATATGTGAAAAGTCCACCTGAATAAGCGGGTAATATTCTGACCTTCCCAGGAATTCCAGGGATACTTTGGTCACCTGAATTGGAGACCGGATCGCATTCAAACGGAACTTAACATAAAAGTATCTCTTTTTGATTGGGTCTATCCATATTTTCCATGCGCTCAAAAATCTGCGCTTGGATAATGCTGAAGTAGAAGTTTTCCGTGGACCTCTCTCCTTGAGAAACAGGAAGCAAATCGATATCAACTCCAAGTATACATGACCTTAAAACTACCGTTAATGAAAATTTCCTAGTCTATGATTATGCTTACGTTTTGTGATGATCAATCTACAATCTCATATTGAAATGCGCGACGACTATCGTATATTGATAAGCACGATGACTATCACACACACACGTCGTATCTCATGCTCTCTAGGATAAATGAAACACGTTTATCCGTACCCTAGAGCTCAACCTGATTTGTCTTCAATTTTAACTTTTTTAACCAAAGTTTTCAATTTGATCTGAAACTACACCATCCTGCTGTGGACCACCCAAAATGTTTTTGGTCCGGTGAAGCATTGTCCGTCCAGAGGGTCTAGCAAAAGCATATATCTTTATCCATTTGAATGAATTTACTCCAAGAATTATTGCTTGTCAATCTAAAAAACTGTATTATGATTATGACCTGAAAACGATGTCCTTAACGTGTATCTTTTTAGATATGACAAAGACTAATCACCAAAACAGAGGAATTATATTGAGAAATCAAAATTATCATCCGTTGGCAAAAGTTTTACATGCATGTTTATTTGGAACTTCAGCATATCAAAGTTATGCAGCGCAGCCTAGTGAAATTTATACTGAAATTCCAGTATAAATCTTTCATTAAAATTAAAAAAAAAACAAAACTCTTTTGAGAAAACGTATTACAACAGACTCGAACGAGATTGCAGAACTTTTACTCGCTTGGGAAATCCAAAAAGAAAACACGTCGAACAAGATTGCAAAATTTTATTCGCTTGGGAAATCCAAAGAGAAAACTGGTTCTATCCTGTGATAACCATTAAATGCTTGTAGAATCGTCAAGCGGATGCCAAATTCTGTTGAAGAACCACATAGAATCCGCTTCCACCGCATATCCATCCTGATTTCTGTGCCAACTATAATATGCGTGCGTTCGGTTCTTAATATCGAACATCGCATGGCCAAAGCTGGCTTCGCGGTAGGCCGAGTATTTGGGCTGGGGTTCTGTCATGCTGCATAAAAAAAATCAGATATTTACACGATGCAACGGCAACCCAGAATAGCCATGAATAAGTTAGGCAGTGTTTTGTGAGGCAGCTCATCTTACTTGGTGGCCAAACCTTCAAGATTGCCTCCATCGCCAATCGTTATGTACACTGGAGCTAATTGATTATGAACAGGGACGCACAAGCCGTTCACAATGTTGTATGCAGTGTTGGATACACGTTCCTGTGACACTCATCAATCGGCCAGCGATTTCTTAGATTCAAACTAGACAAACAAATAAACAGAATTTCTGGTTTCCTGCTCATCCTCTCAACGCTTCGTTCATGGACAAAAATAAATTGTGTATTTTGGTTTCCATGGACAGAAATTGCTATTGCTGTCCACGTGCTAGTTTCATATCCTCGGAGAACATTGAAATTGATAGTTTGATTGGCCTAACTCATCAGAGTTGGCTTTTCTGATGGCTTTATGCATCTTCCTATGAAAAGGCTATTACCGAAATAAAGCTGAAAAATTAGATAATAAGGAAAAGGAAACATCTGGACTTACAGATCGTTCATACGCATGGACGTGACCAGCAAACACCACATCTACTTTGTAATTCACGAACCACGGTTCGAACACCACTCTCATGGTTTCTCCTTCCATGTAGTGATAGTTGTAGCTATTGTACCATGGGGAATGCATCATAACAATTAGCCACGGTGTCTCGTTCCTGTTAACTTTTAGTAGCTCTTGTTCAAGCCACTTGTACTGGGGAGTATATTTACCTTAGGAACAAACAGAGGTAAAAGGAAATGAGCTGCGACATTCAATAAGAATTGGCATTCTGAGAGACACGCCTCTATTGTACATCTTGATATAACCGTACATGTTACAATGACATCGAATCAAAACCATTTTAACGCCTAACGAACTTTCATTTCCATTACTGGATGTTTGAGTCAAACGATGAATGTTTGCTCCCAATGTCTATGTGCAGTCTATTGTATTAATAGAAATCTTGAAAGAATGGATCTGCTTTCATCCGCAGACATGAAAATAAAATTTCATATTGATTCTTCATCTATTTTCGACCTTGCGGAAAAATGAACATTTTTATTATATCCCCAAAATTTTCTCATAAACATGGGAGGTTCCGTAGAGTAGCATCTCATTCTCATCTATTTTGGCAGGATAGTCAAGTACGTAGAAGAAATACCATATGCAGAGTATGATGACAAGACTATGATGTAAGCCGAAGCTCTCTTGATCGAGTACCAAAAAGGCGCGGTGCTGTTTGATGCTCTATAAGGGACGTGGTATCTGTTAGTAAAGGGCTTGAAGGGTTTATTTTCTCCCTGCAGAAAAAAGAATGTACAACACCATCAGTGATGTCGTTTGTATGAATTCATACATCCTGAAACTTCCATAATAAGAAGATGATGATCTAGGTATTGAATGGGAAGGGGTGGTTAGAGAATGAAAGGGCGAGGACTTCATACCCTGCATATTTCTTGTAACATCATAAACTTCGATATTGTAAAGCGTCCAGATGTTTTGTGAAATTACACTGGGTGATGATCTAAGTTCTACCAACGTCCCGCCTTGTATAAACATCCAGAATTAATTTATTGCTTCCTTCAGTTCCGTAAGTTCCCGATTAAGAGGAATAATGCAATATGATGACGTAACACTTGGATTAAAGTTCTTAGCTACCAAAAGCAGCAAAGGATTGTTTGATCTAACAACCAGTATCAAAGCAGATTACCAATTAATCGAATTGTAGAGACTTTTTGCTCCAACGAATTATCACAGAAATTGATGAATTAAGGCTTATATGACTCTGAATGTGAAATAGATGTCTTGGTAGAGGTACAAAGCTAGCACTCACAATTTCAGGAGCAAAGTCGAGTTCGTGATTGCCTGCTGTCCATATCCAGGGTTGATAAGCTACACTTCTTTCGATAAATCTTCCCCATGTATCCCACCTCACATTGTCGTGATTGGGATAATTATCCGCGTACGACAAGTCTCCAACAAACAATACAGTCTGTCCTTTCTGTGGATTATGTTCGTAATGGGTGAGCGTTAGGTTTGAATCAAAACTCTGACCAAGATCCCCTGCAATGTCCATCGGCATGCTGAGCATAGAAAGGAGTAGAACCGCGTATGCATGTAAATTAACTGCAGAACTAAATTTGCTGCGACTCGCTGATGAACTTGATTATCAAAAGTAAATGATTCTGCAAAGACCTATAGTACATAGGTAGGAATGAGCTTTTGAAGTTACTCTGAGTCATTGACTAGGTATGCATGATAATATGGTTTACTTACCTATGAGACCGAAAGTGTACGGAACATCAGGGCCAACCTCCGGAGGAGTAATGAACCAGAACTGTCGCACCGTGTGTCCAATTCCGACCTCATAGTAGTATTTGGTATTGTACTGCCAGTGAACGAAACAAACATCTGCTACATTTACCAAATTTTACAGACCAAGCACCAGAAACTTAAAATTTCTGGAGGAATCAAGAGATTTACCATCAAGTTGTTGAGGGTGCAATGGTGGATGTAACCAGAAGTATAAGTGTAAAACTTGTAACGATTAACTTTGCCCTTTGCTGTTTTCTTGTTTTCGCTGTTTTCACTCCAGTAGAGCACTGCACTGGACCCAGGTTCATCCCGAGTCACCCATGACACGATCACTCCTTTTCCCACGTGATCTCCTTGTGTTATATGTACCTAAAGACTCACGCCAAACCCAAAACCCAAATCACAAACCACAGAGAATAGAATGAAATTAACGACTGTAACCTCTAACATTAAATCACATCGAATCCGAAACAAAATTAACTCGATTGAAGCTCCTCCCAGCGCGTGTCTACATGTAGATGTCAACCATTTCACGAGTCACAAAAGAACAGAAGGAAAACCTTGTGCTATACAAAAGGAAAGAGCAAGAACACAAGCTCAGTTGAGACCTGTTGAGGGGCATTATATCCCGGAGGCACTCGGAAAACATCGCTATCCAGAGGCATGTCCACAGTTTTCTCCACTTTGCGGACGAAAGTGCTGGTCTTCCCTCCATTGCACAAATCAGCCCCATTCAAAACCAGAACAAGAACAAGAACAGTCCCAACAACAGCAACGGAACAACAAGAAGAAGATCCCAGAACAGCCATCCTGGTCTTATTCTTGCATAAGGAAGAGCACAAGAGCCTACGTGACACACCCCCCCAGAAATTATCACATCAATCGCACTAACCCTTATATAGGTGAATCTAATACTTAGGAACACGCCCCTTCAAGATAGAAAGGAGCGATTTGCATCGGGAGAATATCCACGGGACTACACGCATATACAGTGTAAACGTCAACTCTTTTGAACGCTAAAATAAGAATTTCGCAGCTCCTCAAATATGAAAAGCGGCTTAGCCTTTTTTTAAAGGGAATACGCAAAATGATTCTGTCGATTTCTTCCCTTCCCTTCTCGATGAGGACGAGTCTAAGTCTGCGGCTGGCGTTGAACACACGGGAGATTTCGTAATAATGACGACGAAAACGCGGATCATTTGACTCTTCTTCTGACAAGGAGAAGAAGGCAATAATGTTTTGGACAATATAATTGGGTGTCGCCTCTACCAGTTTCTTTCGCGTGCAACTGGTTTGGACCATCGATAGATGCGGCACCGAATCGCCCACCGCCAAGTTCGGTAAAGGAAAACAACACTGAGAAATGACTGCGAAACTCGAAAAGTGGACACACGTGATTTGGTGGTGACGTTATGGAATCTGGGATTAGGACTTTGTCAGAAGAAGAAAGAGTTGGCTCTGTGATCTTAGCTTTGATGTGACTAACTGTTAATTGACAATTACACCACTACGCAGCAGGAAATCGTATGCTTCCCAAAAGAGATTTGCTGCAAAAGTTCGTGTATTTCACCATCACGAGGAACTTACGACATGTTTCTTAATCAGATAAAACATCTCATTACGCCAAAGGGCAAAATGTTTGTTTTACATGCATTCATTGCACCGCATGTCCATGTTCTTGTTCTCTACTCAGACAAGTAGCTTATAAGCTCCTCCATTCATAATTAATGACAAGGTGAAGATTATATATATATATATATATATATATATGTTTCACTATTTCGAAAATATTAAAAAAAAACTATCAAGAAAGGAGAAGTTACGTTCTTATTTGTGCTTTCATCTTGCTTATTAATTCATATTATTTTACGCGCTCGAAATGTTAAATATACTCATCTTATTATTTGATATATATCACAATTTTAGGTGCTATTGTTTTCTTTAAACCTGAGGATAACAAGCGATGTTGAGATTTTTTACCTATCCTTGACCTAAATTGAGTACAAAAATGAGATATAAATGGGAAAAATAATAGATTTAAAAGGAAGGGACGCTAATCGATACCCACTCCAAGTATTTGTAACCTTAAAACTACAGTTAATGAAATCTCTTAGTCTAAGATTACGCTTACGTTTTGTGATGATATATCAATCTACAATCTTATATTGACATGCACAACGACTATCACATATTGATAAACACAGCAACTATCACACACGCGCCATATCGCATGCTCTCTAGAATAAAAGAAACACGTTTGTCCTTACCCTAGAGCTCAACCTGATTTTGTCTTCAATATCAGTTTTTTTAACCAAGGTTCTCAATTTGATCTGAAACTACACGCTCCTGCTCAGGACTACCAAAATCATCGTTGGCAAAAGTTTTACAGACATGTTTATTAAGAACTTCGGCAAGTTAAAGATATGCAGCCTACTGAAATTCCAGTATGAATCTTTCATTAAAACTAAAAAAAAAACACACGAATCTGTGTTACAAAAAGAAAGTACAACAGACTCAAACAAGCCGAATTGCAGATTCTATTGAAGAACCAAAGAGAAAACTTGTCCCGTTCCGTGATAACCATCAAACGCTTGTAGAATCATCAACCGGATGCCAGATTCTATTGAAGAACCACATTGAATCGGCTTCCACTGCATATCCATCCTGATTTCTGTGCCAATTATAATATGCGTGCGTTCGGTTCTTAATATCGAAAATCGCATGGCCAAAGCTGGCTTCGCGGTAGGCTGAGTAGTTTGGCTGGGGTTCCGTCATGCTGCATAATAAAATCAGATATTTACATGATCCAACGTCGACCCAGAATAGTCATGGATAAGTTAGGCAGTGATTTGTGAGGTAATTCATCTTACTTGTTGGCCAAACCTTCAAGATTGCCCCCATCGCCAATCGTTATGTACACTGGAGCTGACTGATCATGAACAGGGACGCACAAGCCGTTCACAATGTTGTATGCAATGTTGGATACACGTTCCTGTGACACTCATCAATCAGCCAGCGAGTTCTTAAATTTAAATTAGACAAACAAACAAGCAGAATTTCTGGTTTCCTTCTCATCCTCGCAACACTTCGTAAATGGAAAAAATAAATTGTGAATTTTTATTTCGTTGGACAGAAATCTCTATTGCTGTCAACGTTTTAATTACATCTCCTTGGAGAACATTGAAGTTGATAGTAATATGCATCTTCCTATGGAAAGGCTATAACCATAATCAAGCTGATAAATTAGATAATAAGTGAAAGGAAACATTTCGACTTACAGATCGCTCATAGGCATGGACATGACCTGAAAACACCACATCTACTTTGTATTTCACGAACCACGGTTCAAACATCACTCTCATGGTTTCTCCCTCCATGTAGTGATAGTTGTAGCTATTGTACCATGGAGAGTGCAGCATAACAATCAGCCACGGTGTCTCACTTCTGTTAACTTTTGGTAGCTCTTGTTCAAGCCATTTGTACTGGGGAGTATATTTACCTTAGGAGCGAACAGAGGCAAAAGGAAATAAGCAGAAGTGAGCTGCGACATTCAATAAGAATTGGCATTATGAGAGACATGCCTCTATTGTTCTTCTTGGTATAACCCTACATGTCATAATAACATCAAATCAAAACAATTTTAATGCCTAACGAGCTTTAATTCCCATTACTGGATGTTTGAGTTTGTCTATGAACATTTGCTCCCACGTCTATGTGCAGTCTATTCTTGAAAGAATGGACCCTCTTTCATCCGCAGATATCAAAATAAAACTCCATATTAATTCTTCCTCTATTCGACATTGCAGATAAATGAATATTGTTATTGTCCCACAAAATTATCTCATAAACACGAGATGTTCGATAGAGTAGCATCTCATTCTCATCTATGTTAGCAGGATAGGCAAGGAAGTAGAAATCATACCATATGCAGAGTATGACGATAAGACTATGATGTAAGCTGAAGCTCTCTTGATCGAGTACCAAAAAGGCGCAGTGCTGTTTGATGCTCTATAAGGGACATGGTATCTGTGCGTAAAAGGCTTGAAGGGTTTGTTTTCGCCCTGCAGAAAAAAAATAGAACGTACCACATCATCAGTCATGTCGTTTATATCTCATACATCCTGAAACTTCCATGATGTAATGATGATCTAGGTAATGAATGGGAAGTGGTGGTAATAGAATGAAAGGGCGAGGACTTTGTCCCCTACGTATTTCCTGTAACATCATAACCACTGATATTGGAAAGCAACCTATGTTTTGCCGAAAGCACACTGGGCGACGGTTTAAATTCTATCGTCATCTCGCCTTATATAAACCTCAAGAATTGAATTTATTGCTTCCTTCTGCTGCCCTACTTCCCGATGAAGAGAAATAATGCAATATGATGACATGGAACTTGGATAGAAGTTCTTAGCTACCAAAAGCAGCAGAGGATTGTTTGATCTAACAACCAGTATCAAAGCAAATTGCCAATTGATCGGATAGTAGAGATTTTATGCTGTAACGAATTATCACAGAAATTAAGGGATTAAGGCTTAGTGACTCTGAATGTGAAATAGATGTCTTGGTAGAAGTACAACGCTAGCACTCACAATGTCAGGAGCAAAGTCGAGTTCGTGATTTCCTGTTGTCCATATCCAGGGTTGGTAAGCTACACTTCTTTCAACAAACCTTCCCCACGTGTCCCACCTCATGTTGTCGTGGTTGGGATAATTATCCGCGTATGACAAGTCTCCAACAAACAATACAGTCTGTCCTTTGTGTGGATTTTGTTCGTAATGGGTCAGCGTTTGGTTTGAATCATCACTCTGACCAAGATCCCCTGCAATGTTCATCAATATCTTGAGCATAGAAAGGAGTAGGACCACGGATGCATGTAAAATAACTACACAACTTAATTTGCTGGGACTCGCTAATAAACTTGTTTATCAAAACCAAATGATTCTGCAAAGATGTATGGTCTATACGCAGGAACGAGCTTCTGAAGTTTCTCTGAGTTAATGACTATGTATGCACGACCACATGATTTAATTACCTATGAGACCGAAAGTGTATGGAACATCAGGGCCAACCTCCGGAGGAGTAAAGAACCAGAATTGTCGGACCGTGTGTCCAATTCCAACCTCATAATAGTATTTGGTGTCGTACTGCCGGTAAACAAAACAAGCATCAGCAACGTTTACCCAATTTTACAAACCCAGCACCAAAAAGTTAATATTTCAGGAGGAACTGAGAGATTTACCATCAAGTTGTTGAGGTTGCAATGGTGGATGTAGCCAGAAGTATAATTGTAGAACTTGTAACGAATAACTTTGCCCTTTGCCGTTTTCTTGTGCTCGCTATTTTCGCTCCAGTAGAGCACGACGCTGGACCCAGGTTCATCCTGAGTCACCCATGACACGATCACGCCTTTTCCCGCATGATCCCCTTGTGTTATATGTACCTAAAAACTCGCGCAACAATCACCCAAATCAGAAACCCCAAAGAAAAGAACGAAATCAATAACGGTGACCTCTAACATTAATCACATCGAATCCGAAACCGAATTAACCAACTCAAACTTGTCCCAGCGTGTGTCAATATGTTCATGTCAACCATTTCACTAGTCAAAAAAGGGTTTTAAAAACCGAAAGAACAGAAGGAAAAGCTTGTGCTATACTTAGGCAAGAGCAAGAACACAAGCTAAGTTGAGACCTGTTGGGGTGCATTATAGCCATGAGGCACTCGGAAAACATCGCTATCCAGAGGCATGTCCGAAGCTTTCTCCACTTTACGCACGAAAGTGCTGGTCTTCCCTCCATTGCACAAGTCCGCCCCATTTAAAACCAGAACGAGAACAAGAACAGCCCCAACAACAGCAACCGAACAAGAAGTAGAAGAAGATCCCAGAAAAGCCATCTCGGTCTTATTCTGGGATACGAAGAGCACAAAAACCTACGCGACAAACTCCCCACAAGGTCTCACGTCAATCGCACAACCCCTTATATAGGCGTGAATGTAATGCCGAGGAACACGCCCCTCCAAGATAGAAAGAAGGAGGGATTTGCACAAAACTCGGGGAATATCCACGGGACAATCCACATATACAGGGAAAAATTCCAATTCTTTTGAACGCTAAAACAAGAATTTCGTAGCTCCTCACAAGTGAAAAGATGGCTTAGCTTTTTTTAGGGGGATCAGCAAATGATCACCATATTCTTTCGCTTGCAACTGGCTTGGACCATCGATAGATGTTGCAAAGAATCGACCACTGCCAAGCTCTGTAAAGAAATATAATAATGAGAAACGACTGAAATTCCAAAAGTGGCGACGTGATTTGGTGGTGACGTTATGGAATCTGGGACTAGGACTTTGTCTGAAGAAGAAAGAGTTGGGCCTGTGATCTTTAGCTTTGACACCACTACGCAGCAAGAAAGGATATGCTTTCCGAAAGGAAATTGCTCCAAAAGTACAAAGGTTCATGCATCTTCTTCCATCCTGAGGAATCTACGACATGTTTCTTGATCAGATAAAACTTCTTATTACGCCACAGGGCAAAATGTTGGCTTTACTTACTTGCATTAGTAGCAGCACATGTCCATGTTCTTTATCTCTACTCAGACAAGTAGCTTATAGTAAGCTCCTCAATTCATATATAAATGACGAGGTGAAGAT